>JTDE01000819.1:142445-157578 GCA_014338405.1 Paragonimus skrjabini miyazakii
GAAGGGTATATTATCTCTGTGTGCGTTCCATTTTGCTTTATGGTTCGGAAACGTGACCTGTTCGCAAAGAAGGTATTAACAGGCTTGCTGTATCTGACCATCGTTGTCTCCGCGAATTGGCCCATATTAAGTGGACTGATCGCGTGAGCAATGTGGCAGTTCGCCGGCGTGTATTCCGGAACGCTCGGGATGCGCGATCAATTGGTCAACTAATTACGGTACACAGCTTGCGATGGTTAGGTCACGTACTCCGTATGTCATCTAATCGTTTACCGTACCGGGCATTATATGCCGAGGCCACCAACAGTTGGGTGGTCAAGCAACAACGTGATCACGAAATATGAAGACCCTGACTGCTCCACTGGGCAAAGTGGGTAGGTGTCGCCTGCCTAGCTGGGGTCTTCGTGATCACTCAAATCGCTGATTAGAGACGCTATCCGAGATGTCGATGTGTCGCAGTCAATGGCGTACCCGCATCCATACCATTTCCAATTCTTCTGCTTAGTCTTCTTTTGTTAATTTTCAACCTTATTAGCGTTTTCTTCTAGGATTTCCATGTCATTGTTGAGGTGAGCGGCGGCCCGAGCAACAAAACCTTTTGATCAGGCTCATGGCTGCTATGATGATGATGATGATGATGATGATGTGAGCATTCACAATCGAAAACAAGGTCCTGACAGTCGTCGAAGACACAAGAGAGTAGTTATACTCACTATTATCAGAACAGAGCAACACTCCACTACAACTATCGACCATAGTCTACTAAAGAGTGCGTCCAGTTGAAAGTCACGAGCCTTGTCATTAGTTGTTGTAGAGCTACTTTTATTCAGAACATCCAAGTGGTTACAACAAAATCAAGTACTGCGTTACGATAGAAGAACACAAGAGTTGCCAGAATCGCGGAAAGGGAAACGAGTACGCGTTCCATGGGTACCAACCACCACCCAGTGGTGAGTCAAATATGAGGGGATTGCTGATCGGGGTTGTCGTTTCAAAAAAGTTGAAAAGAACTGCATAATCAAGATGAGAATTCCTATTATGTTGAGAAGACGCATATTAGCCAACAAACGGGATTGTGACCAAAAACTGGAAAAATCCTAAGGACAGCGAGTTAACAAATTCACTTCAAACGAGTACGTTGAGGAATAGGATATAATCGTTAGTGTTCGGTCAATGTGCATCCTTTGGGTGGTCAAGTCAACGGCTCAACGCAAGATGGGTAAACAAACAAGCTCAGTACGTCGGTTCGCGGTAGACAATCATATATTCGTACTGTGGTGGATTGCCAGGCCGGACGTGCGGAGTACCTCAACGCGGAAGACAGGCACGTCCATAAACCCTCAACGATCGGATGGCGAACAACGGGAGCAGTCGGATGAGTCATCGCTCGACCGGATCGGACCAACGGGTGAGACATGGCAGGCAAAATAGAATGGACGACGAAATCCGTGGCTCGATTATTCCAACACTCGGGGGAATATCTCGACACCACCGTGGAATACGATCAAAGCCCATTGTGGATAGATGGAGAACAACACGAGCGACCGGATGAGCCATCGCTCAACGCAATCGGACCAATGGACGAAGAATGGTAGGCGGAAAACTCCCCGATAGACGGCGCCGATCACACACCTAAACCGGGCAGAAGTGCACACGTCGCGTGAACGGAAACTTGGGGGTGTTGTGGACTGGAATGCTGACTCATAAACGCGAGCGCGCGCGTAGCATGTGAACTAACGAGTTGGACAATAAAGATTGTGCTTTACTGGACGCCTTTTCGCTACAGTATTTCAGTAAAGGAGTAAACTAACGAGTCGCTACCTTGTAACCAATCAGTAGAATGTCAGTTAAAAACTTGCTGGCTAAAACAAATACAACCGAAGCTCACTACTTATATAAGCCTGCAAGTCACATGCATAAAAACAAGCTCAGTTGGTAGGAGATTGCGGGTTATTTGATTCTTACTTTTATCTAACCATATATACTCATGTTTCTGGCTTATTAATGAGATTATTGGTACCGGGTGAACTGATTTTCTAAAATAAATGTGGACAAACCTCCCTTTGTTGAGCATCTGTTTATGTCTACGTACAAGGTAGTCCCTAATAAGATACCATGTTAGTACGTGCACGCATTACGTACGTGATAACCCGAGTACTCTATTCGTTATATGGACAGAGACCGCTGTGGTAATTATAAGCCGTCTATATGTCACTGCTTATGGGGACTCCAGCTGTTACGAGTTTTCTGCCAAATGTTCAGCATCTACTACACCACCATTCTCCAACTATCACTTACTATAGTCCAGATTATTATTATCGCCCCCATGACATCCTCCTGTAAAGTCTGAAGAGTATGGTCCGGAGGCCGCATTTGAATCATTGTAGTATTAATCGCCCATATCCGTGAGTGTGTTCATGAAAGGTGACCAATCCCGCTGAAACAAACAACTAATACCGTTCCATCTGCCATCACTATGCCTAAATGAGATTGGAGCCATCACATAAACTTCACATGTTCGCACTCAGTTATCTCTCAGATAGCAACACGATCCTGGTTTACTCAACTTTTGGTTTTAATACCAACGTTCGCGGCCTTGCACTGAGCGAAAATCGTAAACCAGAAGGCAAGTGCTCTAGGTCAAGATCCATCTGTTGAGCTAATCATAATACAAACACTGTATACCTCAGGGATATCAGCAACGTGCTTGGTGGTCGAACATTACGGGTACCGCAGTTTATAATGAATTGGTAAACATCATGTGCAGTGTGTTGCCGAACAGTGACACAGAACAATTTATCCACCTGATGATAGTGACAAACATAACTGAGCCTTGAGTGGTAATTCCGAGTCTCCCTCCTGAAACCGCGCTTTCATCTTTCCTGAATCCTTCCAATTTAGATTATACGTACAGAATAATGTGTACAGAAAGTTCCTGTCAAAATTCATGCAGTTTTAAGTTTTATAACGCTTTAGACTTCAGGAGATTATCATTTTTACCGGCCAATTCCTCTTACTTATATATACATACATAAGCATGTATAATAACGTATGTATAAGGATGGCTGATTACGAGGAGGTGTTTTGCTTTTAGTCAGCAACTGATTAACTTCATTTACTAATTTAATACAACTCTCACGACCATATGTATTGTGCGAATTTTGCAGAAACCATTGTGCCAACTATCAGCTTTCATCAACTCCGAAAAACAGGTCAATAAAACAATGCAGTTGGATGTTGCTCTGCCGAACAGTATTCTTTTCTGGAGTAAAAATAAATGAAAGATACATAAAGTCTTTGGGTGTGACACTACAGTAAATGATAATTCGGTCAGTGCACTTCTTCTGAACGTGTGCCCGAAGTTGTTTTCGCAAGAGACAGAAAATCATGTGAGGTTTCTAGTATTCACGTTTATGTACATCTTCGCACGCTATAGATTGGCATGAGTGAGTGGTACGACTGTAATAATCGAAAAACAGTGTGTTACATAGCTCAGCTACACCCATAAATCTTGTGTTAGTTCAACTTTGAAGTAACCTAGATCTCCAAACCTTCATTACTGATTCAAATCGTGCTCAGTTGGTTCAATGAAGACAGTAACCTCAACTCAACTGAGAAGTCCTGATCATTGGGTTATCGATTGGGTAGAACAATGATTTTGTTCATTCTCCTTTTGAAATGATCAAGCAGGCTGAACACTATTCATACAAGATTGTGATTGGGCGTTTGAATTTGGCTATTCGGTCGTGCCTACTGTGAGGTTACTGGCGTTGCGGTTAACATGCTAGTCCCACAAACACGAGGGTCGGACTGCAAACTCCGATCCGGACAAGGATATGCACTGCTGATGAGTTCTAATATGAGCGAAAGTCGAGTCTAGTGCTTCCTTTCGAAGTGGGCTAGCCGAACGGCTTATCTGAATACAAAAGCTGCGATCAAGTGTGGGTGGTGTTTAATTTTGAAATAACTTAAATCCTCGAAACATTTACTACTTGTAATAAGTCTTACAGCGTGTTAGTTAACTAAAATATGTTTTTCACTTGTCAAAGCCAAAGAGGCTAACACTGAAACCTGATTGGACAAGTTTTCAAAGTCCACTGCAAATTCATTTCTTGCTGAATGTTTATTTGATCCGAAAGGTGAACTGTGCATCTGGGACAAGGTTTGTACCATCCACATATGTTACTTCATCGGTGATTTGGTCTGGCCACTGTTTGGTTGTGACCCTGAAAGTCACGCCAGAGTTGGCAGATGGCAGTAGGATTCGTCGGTTTATTTACGCTTACTGATAACCGAAAAACAATTTGAACAACGGAAATAAACAAAAAGAAGAAAGAAAAGTGGTGGTAAACAAAACAATCTACTTGAAACAATTAATTGATTAAGCATATCATTACTGACGAACCAAATCACAGACGGGATGTTTCCGGTTCATTATCTTCACTATGAATAGTTGCAAACTGGTGGGTAACTGAGCATTTTGACTGAGATTGGTTTACATTTAGATGTGTCTTAAACCAAATCATGGATCACTAGGTTCCTCTTACAAACAGACCAAACAACTGCTATGTACTGATAGTCATTTTTCAATCACTACAGTACACAAGTCACGAACTTGACGGATTCATTCCGGCAGAAACGTTGTCTACCAATAGCAAGCTACCCAAGAGGATTCACAGACACCCTTAGCATAAATTGTAGAGGGTTGTGGGACGCAGTGAATTACTATCTTACGATAGGTATCAGACCAAGCTAAACACAACACAAGTTATGGGGTGATGTCGAGTGCAGCAGTGTGTCTGAACGTATGCCAACTTTCAAACTATGAAAGCGTCTGCCATTATGAAAGGGTTCATATGCTGAAATTTAGGACAGTGTCTAGTTGATATAAAATGAACATTGCTCATATATGACAGTATGCTTTGCAATCATGTACAGGGTTTCTGTCATCCTCTTCCGAAGTAGTTAACTAGGCCCGAATTTCACTGTGGTCAGGGATTTTATTCTAGCTCATATTCCCGTGAGGCAATCATGCTGATCATTGCACTAGTGATTTTGTAGTGGACGAGCTCGAGGTATTAGAGATAACTTCACAACCACGTTGATCGTCAAGCCAGACTGAGGTTTTCTGGTCACCTTAAAAAGTGGTACTATAAGTGCCCTGTCAAGTCCGGCCCATAGCAATACGATTATTAGTCATCAGTCCTGTTGAGCACTTAAAACATTTGTGTATGCTGGACGTTATTCAGTTCAGTTTGACTGAAAGTCTAAATAGGGTAATTTTGTCGTGAAAGGCATGAACACCAGTGAAGAGTTATAACAAGATAGAAACGTTTGTCCAGTGGTTTTTTCGAAAAGGTAAGAAGAGCAACTTAACTTGGAAGCGAAAGCTGCAATCCGAAGTGAATTGGGTTCGTATGGTGCAATAGTTGCCAGCTGCTTGGCATAAGGAAACAACACGTCAGTCAAGGTAGACGGATCCAGATGGCTATGTGATTATTGAGCTCCCATCTAACAACTGATAAATTCATCTAACAGTCAAAGAAAAGCCTGCGTTTGTATGTCGACATCCTTTGTTTTCTTGAAGGATATAAAAAAATTTATGTTGCCTTGTGGTCAACCGGTCTGCTTACATATTACCACGTACAGCGCCGCGATATAGGACCAAATTACAGCTAATATGTCGACATAAGTAAGAAAACCGCTGGTGCCAAAATCTCACTACAAGTTACAGAGCACTGTTATGGTCAGTACACTTTTACACGTTTCAGAAAGTTTGACCGGATGAATCGCAAGTATTCTTCAGTTTTCGCGTGAATGATATGTACTGAGTCACCTACAGGTGAATTAGATGATGTCGTATGCTCCGCGAACATTTCAATCAGCCAGTAAGTACCTGTGAGTATATGATTACTCTCGGCAGGACAATTCTATCTGGGTGAAAGTTTGCTCATCTTATTCATATCTGTAAGGATGAGTATGACAAATCTTATTACTATTCAAGAGTTTGTCTCTCGTTTCTTCTTTTTCCACCATGCACATGTCTATTACGTTTGTACAGCCGTCATACTGATCAGTCAGGCTACACTAATCATCTCCACTGAGAAACTGGTCAACTGCAACAGATCACAGATCACTTCGTCAGGTGTTCGTTACATCTAAATATCATGATTTCTCTACAGTTTCTTTTCATGGATTAACAATGAATCACAGCATTGTCTATGAGACGAATGACCTCGAGACCGATTGAATGTATTTAATAAAATGAAATATCCACTTTAGAGATGACACAGAATAAGCTAGAAACGTCTCACACCTGTCAGTTAGTAATAGACTAATAGAAGGAATTAATAAAACTTGATGTTCAAAATCTCCTTAGTTTTAATGCACACAGATAATAGTGACTGTTCATTCTACTTCTCTTTTCGGATTAATCCCTAGTCCTGAATAGCTGGCAAAACTTGACTCCAAAGAAAACGGTTTTATCTATTGAGGATGTTTTTGACTAAAATCTCGTTTTATTTGTTCTTTCTTTCATTCATTATCTTTGGCATCGTCAATATTTTGACAGCACAATATTTCGTATTCTTCCATTGATAAAAATTTCAGGTTGATAGGAACCAAGCACAGCCATTATAGCGATTGCTTCTGTCATTAATCTCTCTGGGAATAGGTTTGAAAGTTCATAATGACCGGCGTTACTCACAGTTCGTCTTTTATGGACATAGCAGACGGGTCCGTGGAATATTTCACGCCAATTGACGATTACTGAATGAAGACGATTGTCCCAGGACTGTCTTGTCCAACGTTAACCTAAAACTTACGTCGGATCATTACATAAGCAAACCTATTTATCTCAGACTAGAGCCACCCTCAATTAAATTTAGTATTTGAACTAAAAATAGGTTTCTTTCAGTCAGGTTCCAACTTTCGATGACGCTCATCTCCATCGGATAAAAATTTGCTGTTGTAATCTGGGAAAGTAAATAACAGTTTCGTGTTGACGATACGGACACGGTGGTCTGTTGTTCAGTTGTCCAGAAAAAGAACTTTTCATTGTTTAAGCAAACTTCTGTTATTTAATACCTGCAGCCTGTTTCAGTACCCGTCATCCAAAAATTTACATCGATCCTATATTGTGTACGCAAAGCCTGTAATCCTACTATTCCTATAATAAGTTGTTTGAGCTTCGCATCTATGGTACCGATTGTCAAGAAAATGGTACTCCTGGACTTCTACAAGTTCAGTAGATGGGGCATCTTTGGTAACCAAACATCTGGCGACATCAATTACATTACATTATGTTGTTGCAGTTTAAAACTTTCGGATATTTGTATAATGCGCTCAAACCAGCTCTGTATTTCTGCGACTTACACACCTGCAGCTGTACCACATAGGATTCGGAACTTGAAGTTCGAAAAGCTAACCGTGATTAGCGTGAAACGTTTGCTTCGTGTATATTTTCGATTTTTTTCTTTGTCCTTGAAGTGACATCTATGTGGCTGGTAGAATACTTTGTCAGGCAACCATAGACTACACTTCAAGTTGTGGAAAGTACTTCAGTTTGGATATGTGGCCTTTCATGTGTTCGAGGTTTCACACATTCAATCGGTTTCACATCCCTCCCTGTGTTCCACAGTCATCTGTATTGTAATATACCAACACCGCACTCGGCTTTTTCTTGCAAGATTGAAGAGTTTATAACGCTTTGACCGAAGCGTTTCCAGCTACTTGTAGATTACCTATACTAGCTCACTAACATCATCTCCTTGCCCCGAGTGTATCTGCTCCGCAGGTGTTCGTCAAGTAACCGGTTAATTCTTCTCATTCACGCCCAGGATAATTGTCATTCTGAAATGTTGTATGCGACACTTCAACGTAGCTTGAGTGCCACGTTCTTTTGCTCCACAATAACTTGACCAATAAAAGTTGTCATTTTTCCATTGAACACACATGCCTGAGACTCAACACTATGAACAACGTTTTCGTTGAAACCATTCCCGCATTATCCTGTTTATCATTTGGCCTATCTTTTAGCTGTGAACAGTACTACAATGGGCATTACCGATATGCAGTTCAACATCATCCAACGCATCATTCGTGTGCAATCTTGTCTATGAATTGAGCCTCGTTCTCTCCAATTCTTGCTATCTAGGTCTAGCATTAGACACTGAATCAATCCGAACCTAACCACCAACGGTCATACAGTCCTCATTCTATGGTCGCACTTTATTGCTTGACGTGATCTTGTCTGGTCAAAACAGTGTGAAGACATAGGACGAGAGATGTTAACAATTCGATTTACTCTCACCAACCTCCAACGTATAACCAGCAAATTTTTATGCAAACTGCATTCACTCATAAGTTTTCTCTCTGTATTCTGTCTATTTTGGCCACACGGATAAAGAGAACGCAACGTTTTCAATAGTTTTCACATAAACACACCCTGCACACATCACTGCCGGATTAAGTTGGTTACCTTCAGTTCGAGGAATGCAATGGTTGAACGGAAACGGATGAAATTTCAAGAAGCTGTATGGTATCCCATCAGTTTCCTGTGCAACTCTCCAAGTTGCTTTTTAAAGAGTAAGTTTCGAAAAACAAGAAAATTGTATAGATATTACTAGTTCTCACATCGAGGCGTCCAAAGAGAGATTGAAAACGTTAATTGGGACCTAACCACGGGTTGCCAGTTTGCTTAACAATGTGCCCTTGATTTACCCAATCACACATGAAAACTTTATGAGAACTGCACTTCAACAAACTGAAGCAAAACACTTCAAAGTTCACAAAACTCAATTCCTCATGAACAGGTGTTAGTGTTTGCCACTGAGAATATGAAACACATTCATAATTTATCTTCCACTCATTTTACCAAAGCTCAAGTGAATGTACAGTCATTTAGTCTAAACTTCAATTTTCCATCGTAACATGTGAAAAGCATACAGATTGAGGTTCAGTTTAAAAACTTGTGTGAGCGGATGAAAGATCTTAGTCCCGTTTCACCGGACAGCTCGAAATGACTTTGCGCAAAGCTGGTTGATAAGTCGCATGAATTTTTATTGGCTCCAGCAGGCCAACATCAATGTTGACCTACTGAGCACCATAGAGTCATAATGGAGCTCAAAAAATGACTAATCTAGCCTTCCTCAAATCAGACAAGGCAATTTCACGGAAGGATCTCTAGGATCTTGTTTTACAACAAACAAGTAGATCCACTATAATTTTTGAACTGTATTTGCCCAAACCTCAATGTATCTTATGAAGTGGGAATCAACAACAGTTTGTCATTCCTAGACATTCTTAACATCAGATGCTAGGGTCAGACATTTTAACTATCCGTATATCGTAAGTTAACAAGACGTGGGTAAGAGCTGTGTTTCTCTAGCTTTGTACCTATTACTTACAAACGGGAATTAATGAGTTCGTTGTTTCACACAGCAAGACTTATATGCACTGTAGAAAAAGAAGAGGAGATCATTAGAAAAACGTCGGTAGATAATGGTTATCCAGAAAAGTTGGTGGACATCCGCAGTAAGAAGAAAAAGAATATATTTCTGCGAATCCAAGTCTGGATTGACCACCGGACCGAAAACAATTACTACAAACTTCTCCTAACATTTAGGAATGTAGCATACTATTTTATATATTTGCACCTATTACAACCAATACCCGAATTTTTGCGAACGCATAAATTTCATCTTGTTTTTGCTTTTGCTACTTTTTCTAACGTCTGAGTTCACTGCGAGAGAGGTAAGACGTGTTCGCTCGGTGGCACCCGTTTTATTGAAGATGAGTACAATGTGTACATTCAACTCCAGTGATGGTACGTTGGCATACTGCACCGATTGAGTATTTGAGCTGTTTGAACCGTAATTCACATGACTGAGCAGTGTACTTGAATACCATGGTCAACTGACTGATCTCAACCTTGGAACGTGTCCACCAACTAGGGGCATGACAAGTGAAAGCTAGTGCCTTTCAAAATTGCTATAGTGCATCTTATTAAGGAACCTGCGCGGGTGCACGCGGTAATCAATTTACAATGTATCGCAATATCATCGGTATATAGTCGGACGTACAACAATATTCAACCCAATGCATAATTTACTTGATAGCTGAAAAGTTCACATCCTCCTGATCAGATTCAGTATTAACTTGTGAGAATCCGTTCCAGATGAGTTTGAAGGGTAATGGTAGCGAAGTTCCAATAATCGAAACCAACCGTGTTGCATTGTTGTATCCTCAACTGGACGACAATGAAAAGTGCAGAGTATTTAGTATGCACCTCAACCCACTCACCCCCGAATGAACATATTTTACATATGTACACTCAATTTATTTTGAAAATAAACTGATCGTTCATTGTTCGATCATCGCCAACCACTGAAAATTTTCAGCGTCCATCATTCTTTTCACACTTTAAATATCGCCGATCACTGCACGCCAAGCTAAGTAACAATTTAAAATCGTTCTGAAACACTTCGGAAGACACTCAAATTCGTCTCATGGATATTCTAGATCGGATTGTTCCCACGAACTGCTAGAGAAGTTCCTTGAATATTATTTTTTTCAAATTGTCTGACTGCTTTGAGACTCGATACTGTCCAATCAACTGCAATGGATAACTTCACGATTAGGACTTCTTTCCAGGTTGGAATCACAGAAATCGGAAAACTGGTTCAGTGGTACTCCCAGCAATGGTAGTTAGTAGGTGATCTGTGGTTAATAGTAGCATTCCTGTAGAATTTCAGAATATCCCCTTTTTGAAAGTCGCACTAAATTCTAATATCATTTATGTTTGAGCTCGCCAAGACCAGGGTTTGAATTTCGGCCATGCCCTTGTGAGGTGCCATTGACTTCTCAACAGGAACAATTATATTACCCTATGTGAACACAATTATATTCGTTTGTGAGTATCATTCTGATTGCTTTGTTCGAGGCCGGATCAGAAATTTACTATCTATGGTAATTATACAAAATCTTCCGTTACACCTCATACAGAAGGGCCAACCCCACAAACATTTATCGGAAGACTGATGATTCATAAAGTATTATTTTCTTCCACCCTACGATGACCTTTTCTTGCATTCCCCTGTTTCTTACACTTCTTGGTCAAACATAGCTTCTTACATCACGTTTCCGTTTAGCATAATTATCACACTACATCTCAACAGGTTTCGTTGATCCGGGCTTCAGACAGTATTCATATGACTAGTGTTATGTGATGAATTTGGGGATATATATCCCCTCAACAAACTTCAATCCTTCTATCTATGTCCAGTCTTTCTTCTGATCAAGACACTTTCTGACGTAGTAATAGTTTGCTCAAATGTGTTCGGCAGTCGACAGAATACACTGGCCTCGGCTCGCTCTTTTTTCACCGTCTGTCTTGACCCAATCATGATTTATAGTCGGTTATTCACGAGTCTCAAAAAACAGTTGCTTCTATTCACAGCCCCTGACTTTTCAATCTCAGTATAATTGCTGTTTATTTATCGACATCAGCTGTTTAGGGGTCTACCAGAAACTTTTGGCCTATACTATTAATCCAACTCTAGAAGAGTTATTGTATTGCACTCCGCCTACTGCATTACCGAAAGAAATGGTCGAATCTGTCTAACTGTTTTATAATTCTCCTACTCATAATACTCGCTCTGCATGGAAATATGCACTCACTTATCAGTATTCGGTGACGCTACTAGGTTATCGTTTCAGGCTTTAAATTTCCTCACTCTTCTGTGGAACAGGCAGGAGTCTGCTCACAGCAATTCACCCACCTTTTCTCTAATAATAATACTTTCAAACAGCCATTCAATAACTATCCATCCAATAACTAATAACCACCTATCCACTATTCAATTATTATATACGAATTGTTATTTACACTTTGTGTATGCGGTACTAAAATTTTGAACTTAACGGCGTTCCGTAACTTCACATACATTACAACAAAATGGCACGAATTTCCATGTAATCGATTTAGTTGTTGGTGACTGATAACTGACAAAGCGGTAGCATTATTTTGATTTCTGAAAAACGTCAACCAATCGCAGTCTTCGATAGATACTGAAACTAGCAGGTAGTAAAAAGCAGATTCTCTTGTAAACACTGCCAACTGTGTTAAAACTGGTATCCAAAATATTGGCTTGCTTGAACCAATTGTATGGCCTCAGGTCAACAAGACAGAAATGTGGAAAATTCGCCTTACTGCCGAGCTGATTCGAGCGTGAAAACTTGCAGTCTTTCAGGGCCAAAGGGAATAAGAAACGGAAAACAAGCAAAATTCTGAAGGTCATTGAGATTTTAATGAAGGTGGCAGACGTAAAACAGAGTTAACGAAAGGCTGAAAAGCAGTAGAGAAACAACAGGAAGAGTGTCTGTCATGTTTGACCAGAATCGTTTGCGCTTGAAAGATATCATTTATAAGAAAACCGAAAAGTCCACAAGGTATACATATTCTCATCGTTATGCACAGTTAAGTTTCCTGGTCCAGTTTGTTATGTACATGCTATCCAGCAAAGTTTTTGTGACAATCAGCCTCAGGGTCATTTCGTTAATCTGGTATCTAAAGTACTGTTTTCGTATGTTACGGTCTTAAAGCCTAGCTGGGGGGATGTTTAAAAATTTTCTGTCATAAGTTTGGTATATTTGCTTTAGTTACTAAATCATCGAAAACAGTTGCGGCAAGATTAGTCGGCCACTGTATGTATGTACAAAATTCGCGGCTCCCGCAAGTTACGTACATTTTAGTGGATACACGATCACGCCTGCGAAGAAAGAGCTGTAACAGACCTTGAGTCCATGGATAATGTTGCAAAATAAAACAATGAACTCAGTCTCATGTTTTTCAGCTCAACATAGAAACAGAAAAGTTGTTTTCGCCCAAATGCACTAATGATAATTGAAGACAGCTATCATACAAACCAAAGTTGTGTGCATTTCTACACAATTACCCCCACATCCAGTAAAAAACAATTAATGGACTAGTGAGTTTTGATGAAGTAAGTGACTAATCAGCCGAAAAACATCCATCTGAAGAACGTATGCCAAATAAACAGAACTCACTCTTAAACTCAAACTCCCAACAAGAATCGTAAAACGAGCATTAAAAACTTTTTGGGTGATTTACATAAAGGATAAAATAGTCCCGCCGACGCGGCACTAACTCCAGCAAGGGTGAAAGTAAATTCAAGACCATATTTCTTTGGACTTACCGATGATATGCGGTTTTTCATGTTTTAAAACGGAAATCAGGTTAAACTGACCAATGTGTGGAAGTTTTATTCACATGACCTTCAAAGGGATGAAGATATGTTCATAAGCAAGCTAACAACACACACTTATTTATGATTTAGGTATAGTATTTTGGAATACTCTTTGACTAGACGGATAAATCTGGTGATAATTCTGAATGTGACGGCTTATCCTATCACGCTGCAGTTGTCTTCTATCACTGTTTGACAAGAGAATACACGGAACTTCCGGTTTCAACAAAAACAACACAGTGATGCACACATCAAACACAGTAAAATTGTGACCACTTTAAATAAACCCGAAACTTTGAAATGGCCAAAATAAAGTCAGGACTCCAACATAAATCAAATTTCAGATTACTGGTGAGTTAGTAGGGGAATTTAGTTCATCTCAAGTTGAACCTCATTCACAATTGATCGTGGCTGTCGCGTTTTCATATACACTTCAGTCAGCATCTTTCGAAAATAAATATGTTTATGTTTCGCTGTTGCTGAAGGTCATCATAACCCTGTCACTGTCGGGTCAGGTAATCGGATCATTATTCACAAGTAACTGTAACTGGGCGCTCATATATGTTGACTCTATTGTGCCTAATGTGAAGTCAATGGCATAATAGTGAAAAAGCTTGCTCCTAGAAAGCCTGACCAGAGGTATAATCCCGACCATTGCAAAGTTGTGCACTGCTGACGAGCTCAAACAGGACCGAAAACTTTCACGGTCTACTGGCTGGACAATCTCTGCAGAATTTTACTGACTTCCGTTCATTTGCCAAAGCAACGAGATTTGACGGACTAGTGAATCACTATGGACTACGTTGCTTGTGGAAAACTTGTCCGAAAAATCGATGAACTAATACTATCGTACCGATATCCCCGAGTACACATTGGGCCTAAAATTACGGTCACTTTTAACACGGTGTTGGGTGAAACGGAAACACCAAATTCTTTATCCGGATATTTTAGCTGTTTTTCTAGATAGCATGTGGGACAGTATTTGAACAAAGAAACCCTTTTCTGGACTACATGTTAACGCAAATAGATGAATGAACTGACCGTCTCTAGAATTTCACCGCGGGGTTTCACTGCGACCTTTGTTATCGTATGGTTCTTCAGACGGAGAGATTAATTCTAGGAAAACGTTATGGTCAAAGTCAAATTTCGCTTACGGTCCAAGTAACTGCTGTGTGCCTGTAGCCGAAAACGTGCATTTCTGGATAGCATACATGTTCGTTCGGTGTGTAGACCAGTTGCTGGTTTTCATGCCCCGCTTTCATCCTTGTGAATAGAGAAAAGCCCCACCGCAACTATTCGTTGCTTCCGATTAAACTGAGAATGTTGTACGAGAAAGGATTTCCTGTCCTTTTACTGAAAGCCTAAGACAACTACTTTTTAAATGGTGGCCCTTGAAAAACGCGCGAAAAGGTACGCCGACCCAAAGTGTTTCATGTTTCCATAGCTTCCTGCTGATAAGTTATAAATATAAATTGACCCGAACAATATTTAATCTGACTAGAAATATCTCTTCCACAAAGACGTCAAAAATCAAACTGACTAATCTAAACGATGTGCACATGAACGCTGGCTATCATTCGAGAATAATGAAGCAATTAATCTAAACTGTTTAACCAAAGCCGTCGAAACTGAGTGTTTTCACAAAGATTGCGGCTAAAAATATTTTCAGCAGAATAAATTATTATTTTAGCAATAAATATTTATTTAGACAACAACCAAACGGATTGTAAACACAGTATAAGCAAGTGGTTGTGATGTGGCGTTTACATCCTAGCATCTCAATCAAACTACCAGTTTCGTCATCAACAAGTTCACAGAATATGCACAAACATAATCATGAATTCAGATGATTGTACTGTCACAAC
>JTDE01000819.1:166229-210067 GCA_014338405.1 Paragonimus skrjabini miyazakii
CTTGATGTTGTATGTTTGAATGTAGACGTAGCTATTTTTAGGGGTTAGGTCCCCTACCCTTTCCCTTCTTTTTCTCTCTTCCTAAACAGGGTTTGTTTCTTCTTCTTCATGGTTGTGTGGCAGTTAAGCATCAGTGTGAACCACTGATGTATTGCTGTCTATGATGATGATGATGATGAAGATAATGATGACTAAAATGACGGAATAACAGGCTCAAAATTGATCACTGTTTTGGATTGTGTAACCTTCTGATTCTACACATCTACGAATTATAAACCTCCTGAAACAACCATCTACTGTTGGCTATTGTTGACATATCACTAGTGCTACAGTGTAATTGCATCCAAAGTGGTCAGCAGGCTGGCAACTCTATATCTTTCTCAGATTATAGTAGTAATTTTTAGACAGTGTCAACTTTATCTTGTGTACTGGAAGTGAACTGGTCATCATCCTCCATCACCTTAACAGTGGAAGGATTGATGTATTAATCAGCTGCTAGAATTACTTGTGTATATGTTACTACCTAGGGCAAACGTTTGTCAGAATGAAACAAAGACCAGTATAGGATGAGTGGCTCAATTGGTTATCAACATTATCACTGGAATAAATGTTATCTAATTGAAATCTCCCGTTTTTACACTCAGAATCCACTATACTAGTCAGTAATCGTTAGGCAGAGAACCACACCCTCATTTATTTATACCGATAACCCAGAACCAGTAGCCTTAGAGGAATCGAGCTGGATAAGAGTGCCATGCATCGTAACATAACATATAAGTCGAACAGCACTGCAGATACTCAGTTACAAAACAGTTCGGAATTAACTGCACAACTAGCCAGCACGGAAGTAGCTCTTTTAGGGAACTCCATGGTTCAGGCGCAATCAAAATCCAACAATCCTGAAGTAACATTATTCATCAGAAACCTTTCCAAGTCATTTGGTCTTACCAGGAAATTCGTACCGAGAATCTTCATTTATCTCTGCGTGGACAACCATTTTAACAAAATTGAATTGTCTTCAATTGCATATTCTATCAAAAAACCAGCATATATCAATGGGTTACACAAGACTAAACATCTGTACAACGACCGATTTGAAACTAAACAGCATGCTTTTAGGGACAGAGTAATTCAGAGATTCACATGGATTTCTTCATTGCAGAAGGAAGACATATGTTGCGATATAGTAACATTTCGTTTATTCTCATCAGTTCCAGACGTAAAATATGCAAATTACTTGAAACAGACAAGTAGAAATAGACCGGGTATGCACACGCATACAGCCACACCACATATTATATCATCACCACCACGGCAACCCTATAGGTTACTTCAGACACTTTTATGCACATAGTGCCGGCTGGTGAGTTCTAATCATTATGACTTTGATAAAGACCAGTAGCTTCGGGTTCTGATGAAGTAACATTACTTTGAATAACCTAAGTGGGTCAGCCTGTTGACCTGTTATCATGAGGTGTCTGGCAATCAACCTTCTTAAACGAAGACGCCCTTTATCGAATGTACGGGCACTGGGTCGTTTGCTGTCGTTACGATGCAAGATTGCAGTGGAACGGACAGGATTTTAGTCGATCTGCCCTATTTCTAAAGCAGTTTATCGACTTATTATCTCAAGAGAAATTACCAAGAAACAACGTGAATCTCGTGAGGCTGACGAGTTCGTACATCGATGCTGCTCGGGACGAAGTAAACAGCCCTGTAGAAATCCACTACCGCTTTGCTGAAGCTCTCAACGAGTTGTCATTTGGGTGTCGTTTCAAGTTTGAAAACTTTTCCGGAGAAACCGTTCATAACACCAAGGGCAGAACTCTTCGTTTACTACGAAGCCATCTCTCACGCTCAGCCAATATCAGTATATTTCCAAATGACAGTTTAAAACATGTATGCAATCTCCCGTCAAGTCAGGTCACACAAACTCAACTTGACATCCTCTCCCTTGGACTGAAGTTCGAAATACCATCCAAAGCAGTTGACAAGTTAAAAAAGCATGTGCAATTCGAATATATGTACGATCAATTGAAAGATCTGTCGCCCACGTCTTCTGATGAGACACGTTGATTCTGCGCAAAATTTGTGGATATTTCTAACCACTTTTTATCAGCACTGATTCGTCAACAGTGTCATCTGAAACAGGAACACTATCAAGTCACGAGAAAATTGAGAGGAATGCGACACTTGGTGTTTTTAAAACCGGATAAAAGTTCTGGTGTTCTCATCATGTTCTCAGCATGTTGGAAGACCAACAAAAGTTTGAGAAAGATAAAAAGACAAAAAATAACATCCTGCCAAAAAATAAATAGCCAGGCAACTTCGGAAACTGCTGTTACACCGCCATATATTTCGAAGTCAATATAGGCACAAAAAGCTAATCGACAAGAAAACACCATGAATGAGAATTGCACCAAAAGCACACAAGAATGGAGCATCCCTGCGACCAATTTTCGTGTATGAACACTTCAACATACCATAAAGTTGCCGATGGCTGGTTGAAATTTTGGACCTCATTCACAGAACGTTTTCCCCCATTGCGTGCAGGAGTCTTTTGAACTAGCAGAGACATTAGAACGCATGTCGGTGAGTTTTTAGAAGAGAAAATCTATGAGAATGCGATAGCTGCGATCAATTGTGGGTGGTGTTCAATCTATATGAAAATCAGAACCTCCCACTAATCATCAGTAATCTAAATACCGTTCAACAAGTCAATAAGTTCTTCGATTTTCACTTGAAAGGAAGTTATAGTCGAATGGTCATCGATTAGAATTAACAGGACATTTACAGGGTTTCCTTCCGAGGCGATCGGGCAACTTGATCACTACTCACAAGCGAAAATGATTGAGCCTACGCTTGAATCGATACGATGTCTCTCTCATCGTGAATTTAGCTTTCTTGCGATCCACGGGCTTCTTTGTAATTTACCAATATCCAGAATGTAAGTCAAATATCGTGGACAATTTTGTACTTTACAATCCACCGAAAACGTCACCGACGGATAGTATTGGCATGGTGGTTTTGCTGTACTTCGATCAACCTTCTGGAATCCACGCAAGGCGACATTTTTCTCCGGATTTCTTCACTTTGGGAATAGAATTCTTCAGGTAACTGTTGTTTTAACTCGTCCCCATCCAACAAGTTTTCTGTTTACCCTTTCACTTTTTCTCCGAAATGAATCGGTATTATGTGTGGTAACTGCTCCAGAATGCCTCTGTTGTTGATAATTAATGTGTCATCGAACTGCATAAGCTATGCAGAGCCTCGTCACTCGTAAATAACTGAGCGTGCTTCTCAACCGTTAACTAAGGTAAGAGGTTGTTCACATAAGAATTTTGGATGTTACACCATTATGTTGCTATCTCGCAAGTGTCATGGAAGTATAGCAAATCGATTACGTTTTCTGATATTCGGGTCAATCGCGGCACCTGTCGTAACCAGAAGACCTGCCCCAAGGATCGTCTACTTGGTTTTCAAGGGGATACGGATACGATAGTTCAGGATTTGGCTACAAATGTGCATCATGCATTCCTTCACAACTAGAATGTTGTGGCCTCCAGCTGTTCTGTTAATCGTCGATGTCGGGTATTCTCTCTATAAACAAGCAAGGAGTTAATCATCCTTGAAACGACCAAGCGCCCGTATGGATCGCTCTGTCTTCGAGAGCTCCCATTACTGGTTTACCGACCTAACAAAAAGAAAAATCATGAAACAGTCGATTCGGTTGAGACACTTCCCATGTCAATGTCATTGTTTCCTACAGACAAATGAGCCCCCTCGATTGTCGTTCCTCGTGATGTCACTCCCAGTGCAGCCACAACCGTTACCATCTAATTCCTTACTTTTTGCATTTCTTCCATTGTCTTTCATTCGCATTGTTGTTCATTTCCATCGATGCCATGGACATGGCTCCCAGTTCTTGCATCACTTTTGTGAACGCATCAGCGTTCACCCGTTGAATTATGTATGCAGTACGGACCTGGTCGTGAAGTTATATCGGGTCATACCTGTCGAATTGTTTGACCACCGACTGCTGTCTAGACCTCCAGCACCACCTGTTTTAGGTCATGACTTAATTTCTGTAAGGTCCTGTCCATCAGTCCGTTCAGGATTGCAGCTAATAAGGAGGGGTCCGCTCCTCGTTAGTGCCGGACCACCTTGAACCGCCACAACACCTCCTGCGGATCCACCAGGCTGTAGAACACAAACGTCAGGTCCTTCTTCACAGCGCTTCGGTGCATTTTTGTGCGGCTTTCCCACAGTATGCCAATCACTGACTTTCCCTGCCCTTCGCCAGCGACCTGAGGACAGCCGGCTTGTCACAGTCGGACTTGACTTAGACCACATCGGTAAAGTCCCCGAAATCCCCCGCGGGTGCCAAAGAGTTGACATTTTCGAAAAGCCTGAAAACAAAGGACCTTTAGCTTTGGACATGGCGCGACATCATTTGTTGTGATCATACATATGTTTGACTCTGGATGTTGTTTGTCATTTGACATCCATTACAAACGCAAATGGATAAACAGTTGACTAGCCCTACTAGTGTATTCGTATACGTGTGCAGTCAACAGTAAGCCTTGCAGGCTGTAACAGCGGTCGAGAGAACACGTGACTCAGTAGAAGTACAAACTATATTGTCGCATTTACACGCTATAACGTCATTCTTAAGTGCGTGGACGAATGAGCCGTAGGTTTCCGAAGACGCGACCAATTAGAACGCAGCTTGAGTCTCAACACGAGTGTGGGGCACACAGGTGACTTCGACGTGTATACAACATCTGCCTCCGTTGGTAGTAAGGCCTCACCAACCTCCATATTGACGCGCTCCGCACAATCCACATAACGTCATATATGCCTTTGATCTTCCTAATGTTGAGAACTGCCCTTTGATTTGTGTGCGTCCAACCCGTGCCATACTACTCGTTGGCGGTGATGTACATCATAAATTAACGTTTAAGTCCTATGCACCCATAAGTTCAATAAGCTGACTAGTTACTTGTTTTAAGAGTTAGCAGCTAGGCTGATAATGTCGCTTTTTTAAGCTGGATTTGCGAAGTTCGATAGACTTTGACAGGGGTGTCCAAAATAATCGATCGTCGACTAGTGGAACCTATCACAAATCAAAGTAAAGCAATGTGTAGCATGGTATTTTAATACTAGGGAGATGTAGCCTAAAACAGAGGGAAGGCGGACAAAAAGAAGTCGCCATAAAAAGGAATATCATATAGCAGTTAGCACGGGAACCTCTTCACCTGCTGAACAGATTTCACATGTTTAATGACACAATAGTATTGTATCCTGAGGAACATGCATTGTGTGAACTGCACATACAGTCCATTCGAATAGTAACTAACATTGCGTGTGTCATCGTGGTTGTACTCGTATCAAGTCCTGCTGACATTCTTGAACAGTCACATGGGCGCTTTTTCATGAGAAACGATGTGACTGTCGACTACTTACGCAACGTTCGACTGCACGTGGCTGCTGATCGTGCACAGCCTATAATTCCATAGTCTATACTTACTACATGACCGCGTTTATGGTTATTCGAATTTAAGGGATGAAAGAATCACTGGAAACAAGACAAGTATTGAAGGTTTTCCAAGCTAGTTTGGTTGCCGGGACTACTAGATATTAAACCGATCAAATACGTCCAGATATGTGAAAATTGTACATTCAATCAAGTTTTGGTGGCATCTCACAGGTAAAGAATTTCCTCAGTATGTTCTGATGGATAATTTCTCAATATGGCCTTTGTAACATCAAGGACATCATAAACAAGATTTGAAACCGCTATCATCACCTCTCAAAAGCGTTTAGTTTTTAAATACAGAAAACGTAATAAGTCTCCATTTCGATGACAATACCTATCACCCTAGGTGATATTTTCAGAAGAAAACTGAAAAAGTTTCAACGAGCGATGCACTTATGCAAAAACTAGTAAGAAGAGTGTGGATAGCAGGCACCGATATCTGATAACAAAGTGGTAGATAGCTATTTCAATTTGGTTTTGCATGCATGCTGAGGTGTCGAAACGAACCTTTGTGAATTGGTGTTTGTTTGGTAGTCTAAACGTTAAAAACTAAACCATTGTGTTTCCGACATTGGAATTACAAGATGATGAGTCAATCTCATTTTTTTGCTATTGTATTTTCATTTTCGCCTCGTACGGACTCAATTAGTCATAGACGGTTGACATACAAACTAACAACTTTTTCCTATAAGAGTTGCGGAAAGTCAAGTTGGTAGTAGAGAATCTTGGTCTTTATATTGGTTAAACGTCACCTGCAGTTACTTGTAGTCTTCGCATTCATGTAGATTTCCTGGTCAGCTTCTTTCGAGAAGAAGCGTTTGACTCGAGTTTCACCTTTGCTAGTACGTGCGGTAAGTCTGCCGTGCCCAGTGTGAGGTCAGTGGCTCAATGGTGAACACAGGTATCACATGAAGGCGTGACCGGAGTTCTAGTCTTCACCGTGGCATGGGCATGCACTACTGACGAACTCTAACAAAAGCAAAACTCTACTATAGTGTTCTTTTCGAAAGATGACTCAAATATCTGTTGAAATGCGACAGCCATGAGCAGTTATGAGTGCTGCTCAACTCATATAAATTGTGGCACTTATGTGGGTTCCAGTCCCCCATCATACTTGTTGCTGATTAAAACGAACAAAAATGAGTCAGCAGTTCACCGTATAGCTGGTGGTTGCTGAGACAAACTGCTTCCAAAATTCTCCTATCAACGACTTTTGTGACCATAGTGGATACCAATTTTATCGCAAGCCCACTGCTAATGACTGATAGAATTCGGCCTGTGAGGAAAGGAAACTCAACAGCTTAACAAATTGGCAACCTTAATCTTGAGGTTACACCCCAATGGAAATTTACTGGTGTTTTTTGTAGGCGATCAACAGCAACTTTTGTATACGTGTGCAATCTGCCACAAGGTTTTTATGTATGAAATCGACATTCACAACGACACATAGAAAGCATGGTGTGAACAAATGCACACAATACAATTTATGTTTTTGGCCTAAATATAGTTGATTTCAGTGTGTCTAAAAATAGCCGAATCATTGTAATCATCACATCTTTCTTAATAGTCAGATAGTAAAGAATTCGTTATCAACACAAACGTGACAAAATGGACCTAGATCGTAGTGAATCTGGGAGGAATGTAATATGATAAGACATTGTGTTATGGTCGACCAAATACAACCTTGGCAACCATTTGTTACGACACAAAAAAGAATTAATCGGTTGATAATCTGCAGTTTCTACAGTGCCAAAACCAGTAACAATCAACCAAAGAATCGGCATATTCAAAGTAGACATGCGATTGCACAGAATCAATGTTGTAGTTCGATTTATCAGCACCCAGTGTTCTGGGTGAACGTGCTTCTACATTATGTGGAAATTGCCCATTCGGTCTGTTGGCTAAGCACCCTAATCGTTTGATCTGTTCAGACAGGCTGGGATGGAATAACTGTCCATCTTCTTCATGTAAAGGACACTGGATAACCGGACCACCATGGACCGTTTGATCTGTTCAAAATTTGTACTATTTTAGAATTCGCACATTGTATTCATACAGCCACATAGTTGCTTTAGGAAGTAGACGTAGCCACGCTAAACCGGCAACTTAACTTAAACCTGACTCATTTACATGTTACACACATCTGTTACAAAACCTCTACGTTATATATTACTAGAGTAATCGGAAATAGCAGCGACGTGATAGTGTCAGCGCTTCAGTGTTTCATTCGTGTACCAGCATAACCATGCAGTCTATCATCAAGTAGCAATGCGGTGTTGATAAACATGATGCAGAAAGTCTACAGTAATACTGATGTACTGTTAGAGTAGCCAGAAAACCTACAAACATTTCCTCATCTTGCCCATCTAAGGTCGTACGAAGTTAGGAAGGCTTTCATTAGAGAGTTGTTGCTGTACACAATAACGTTACTAATGTGATAAACTGAATTTCCTACGAGGATAACTGTTTAACCTTTTATGCACAAGAATAACTATTCCAGTTCATTTTCTATACCATCAGATTACGCAAATGTCTATCCGAACAACGAAGGTTGTCCTTTATACGATAAGTTGGCTAGCATTCAGGTTGTAATCATCATCAATTTGCTAACTTTCCGGTGTTTCGATGGTACAAATGAACCAACTGATAAAGAGAACCAGTCAAATTAAACAGAAATACTTATGTAGAATTAGATCAAGGATGTTTAGGTTGACGAGACCCTGCCGCATGGGTTCCGTCATGCAGAGTTTTGAAGTCTCTACTGTTGCTCCTACTGTGAAATCGAAGACTGAGGACCAACTTCAGTGATTCAGGAGAGCACACTTTTTGGCAACTTAAGAGAACAAATCAATTAAGACAGGAAGAGTGGTAGATGCAAGCATTTCGTATTGACTCGTCAGTACGAAATTTACAATCACATAAGACGGTTTTTCTCCCAACTAGTTAGGGGGCTGAGATGGACAGTCAATCGGTACTCAAACCCACAAGCTACCTGTGCCCTCAATCAAAAGAAATCAGCCTGTCGGTGCCGCCTCACGACTGCAAAGGAAGTTGTACAGGCAGCACCGAGAGATGCTTGATCCCTTGCAGGGACATTTGCCTAAATCGGTGCAGAAGTTAGTAATACCAAAAAACGACAATGTCGTTGGAACACGCACACCAGTGTCCGCAGTTGTTAAATACAACCTGACTACTGGTGATGTTACCCACCCAGGTTGCATATTCAGAGCCATATCATGTCATTTTAATTCAAGGTGCTTGCGGGTTACTGCATAGTCAATCGATGGAAGTCGGCCTTTTGTATTCGTAAAAACTGTTACTAAACTTGACCTTATCCTGGTGTCGAAAACTTTTCTTAACCCACCGACCGACTATCCATCCTATCCGTTCAGTTGTTCGATATAAGGAAACCAATTCCTGTTATTGCAAGTTTGGTAGTGAGGAGTCATAACGAAATGCTTCCATCTACCAACTTCTATGTCCGAACTGTTTTGTTCAAACTTCCGGAGAGAACGGACTGTTTTAAATTTAAGAACGTTTGGGGATCTGTTTCAAAATTGCTTGAGGAAAAACGAAGATCATGAATGGGCTAGAAATAACTGGTTGGGCCTCTATAATCTTGTCTGGAGTTCTTGAATAGTTTGCCATTTCAGTGTCCCATACTGTTCAAACTGAAATTTACTACAGAGCTTCTGTAAATGAGACCATCATACTCCGCACTTAAGTTACTACCGGAAGGCAACCATATGTAACTCTCACGGCTGTTTTCGTGTGAGTAAATGTCATTAACTGCCACCACTGTCTGTCAGTCCTGGGGGAGAAGACAAGAATTTTCTTTCAGCTAAGTGCATAAAACAATCTTAAAACTATGTATAAAAAGTAAGAGCAGTTCGCGGATAACATCAAGCACCTTCTTGGAATAGCTGAATGATCAAACTGCAGTGTTGTGTCACTCGGAGCGAGGATTATTAGTTTGTGAATTAACAATAGATTGATTGCTTGGGCGTTTAACCGTAAAGTCTGCTATAAAATACCATCTCTCCTTGTTGAAAACAAGCATGATAACTAGCTATGAAACAACCTACCGTGACTTGATGCTTTTGAAACTTTTCTATGAATGAGACTGTGATCCAACCACCATTAATCTGTTTCATTCAACCTACCTACTTTCTGAATTGTAAACGTTCGGAAAGATTTGGGACAATTTGAAAGTAGAACTAGTAGAACCTACCTAGGCCGGTCCCTTCTGCTTCCCATCAAATTCATAGGATTTGAATTCGAGCAGGTGAAGCTGTAATCACGCTGCAGTTCCCCACAAACACATCTTCCAAAGACTGATTGATAAGTGTCTTCGTGTTCCCTCAAATTAACTGACATGACTGCTTAGGATGCTTCTGTCAAAAATGCGCCAGAAGTAACACATACTGCTTTGTTTCGATTATTTCAGCATTTCAGATTTTCTTAATATAACTCGAAGATGATGATATAACAGTGGCTGTTCTGGATTCTCTGCACCACATTCTGACGATCGCTAACACTCACAAAATGCCTCAGACAAAGGTTATAGGGTTTCTGTAATAAATATCAGAAGTTGGGTTAGTTTCATTCCATACTTTTCTAAACTCGGATATGTCATGTACGATTGCGGTAGTCCGAGACCAGGCTTCAAAACTGATAGGGACTGCTTATTCAGTACTGTTCTGTGATAGTGAAAGCCATGTTACGTCGTTCAACTGGTAAACCAGTCCACTTCCATGAGGAACAAACTTATCGCTATTGAAAAACTTCCGAAACAAGCCACCCCAATCAAAACCTCAAAAATGTTTTCTGATACGCTGTTGTCGTTTGTGGCCTACGCAGTCACGAATCGAACGGGTTCTGCCAAAATCGAGTGAGTATTCAGGAATTACTGGTCATTCGTAGGGGATTTTGGTTTTTCATATAGACTGATCATCACCCACAGACTGGAAAGCCTATGGGAATGCGACAGCAGCGATCAGTTTTGGGTGATGTTCAATCTATATGAAAACCAAAATCCCCTACTACTCATCAGTAATCAAAATACCGCTCAACAAGTCAATAATATCTTCGATTTTCACTTGAAGGGAAGTCATACTCGAATGGCCATCGATTAGAGTTAAGAGGACAGTTACTAGTCTTCTATCGAGGCGATCAGACAACCTGATCATTACTTACAAGCGAAAGTGGCTGAGCGTTCACATGATAATTCGGTCGTGCCTAATATGAGGTCGGTGGAGCAGTGGTCAACATGGTTGCCCCCATAAAAACGTGGCCGGAGTTCTAGTCCCGGTCGTGGCAAGCATGTACACTACTGATGAGCTCTAATGAGAGTGAAACTTGAGTCTAGTGCTTGCTCTGTTCGAAACAGGCCGACTGAACAGTCTATGGGAATGCGACAGATGCAATCAATTGTGGGTGATGTTCAATCTAAATGAAAACCAAAATCCCCTACTATTCATCAGTAATACAAAAAGAATTTCAAGGGCTTATCAACCGACTATGGAGAAAGTAAGGGATTAAGAGTTGTGATTGTCGTGGCATCAACTCAAAGTTAGGAAAACTAACAATCTCTAGAACTGAGCACGACACATTATTCAATGCCAGTTCACTGTAGTGTTTCATGTAAACCCCTGTTTTTCTCTGCATGGTTTCAGTTGCAACGCCCCAGAAAAACGTTGCTCGAAATTCATGGCCATTTTTCCCTTTACTACTGGAAGTCACATTGCACTTCAGTGCATTACGAAGATTGTAGCTGTCTGTGTATTCATTTTTCCGCACCCCACAAGCGCAATGAACCAGTAAGGTGGCAGACCCATACCAACAGTAAACAGTGTGAACAGTTTGCGGGGACATGCGCTTAGGTAATCGCGTGAAATTTTCTATAACCTGATGAACTGCTCAATAGTTATCAGTAGAATGCCTATTGCAAATCCGACTGCTGCCTACCACTTCTAAGCCGCCAGTAGACAATGACCTCAAACCTTTCCATCCAAGGCTCACAACGCTTTTCAATTTGATCACTTGATCGATGTAGCAATGTTAGACTCAGCATGAAACTCAATCTCAGGCACCTCCCAGCAATTGATATAAACATCGGGAAAATGCAAACCGATAACATCAAGGTCATCCCTGTTTGTTTTAAACACACTTTCGGTTTCCCAATAGGCCCGAGTTTGAAATGTAAAATATATGACTAAGTAGGCTGAATTTACCTGTATCAGTCAACGAAAGCTACAGCTTCTACTACAACGGCAACATCGATGCCAGACAATATCGCCGCAAGCCCCAATTTATTTTGCGCTGTTTATCGCGATCGGCAGAAGTAACTAAACATTCGAGGCGTCACACATACACACACACACACACACAATTACAGATGCACGTTGAACTATGATTATTAGGACATGAGTGATTCTGAATTAGTGCAGCAGAGTTGATGGCGCAAAAGCTAACCGGCTACATCTCAAAGCCTGTTCTTAACAGAATCGTCCACAACATTACACTCAACAACATCGTCATTTAATGTAGGCAACATCAAAGTAGTTTTTCTGCAGACGGATCCTTTTAGCACAAGTAGCAATTGACAAATCAATTATCCACAAGGGAATATTAACAGAAAAGAGTCACGCATCCTTGGGGCACTTGGTCAGCCTCTCGAAAGATTTGCTTACCACATGCTGTTATAACTATGCTGCGTGACACACGTCTGTGTTGCAATTCACTGAACCAGTCGCTGCAGTTCGTAAGCGAGATGTTTTTGACTGAGAAATGCATAAACTCAAGGCACTTTTCTAACCGAACCGATAGAGATAGGTGGCTTGTTTGAGCTGTTTTGGTGTGACGCCACCCCTGGTTGTCTGAAAGAGGTCTTGGTTGGTCGACTCATTTATTTCAAAGTCACGCCTCATCTTGCTATTCGTGATGTTCTTCACAAACTACCAGTCTGATTCACATAGGCATAACATAATTTGTGTATAGCTTTTTTTGCAACGTGCTACCGCAACCGCGGGTTTTATCTGGTGACCATTTGTAACAAACCTGTTTTGCATTGAAATTGGTGATCGTTCAGCAGTGTTCACGTCAAACAAGTTCGTTAGCGTTTTTTAAAGACCAGTCTAAGACTGTCGGCTTCCTAAGAAGAGTGGAGACTGGAGAAATAAGATTATGGAATGCCCTTCATGAACAAATCCAGGTTCAGAGTCAAGAAATCCCATTAACTTATGGTTGGTTTTTAGAAGAAACAACATTGATGAAAAAATCTAACAGACCTTCAAATGAAAGCATTTAAAGGCGTCTGGTAGAAGTTTGTATCAAAACTATAAAGTGAAACTGCTAATTGTTATGTCTACTTATATCTCATTTGCCCTCAATCGAATGTGGTTTGAGCAAGCGGCTGTCACCTTCCACTTTTAAGAATGATATAATGCGGACGATTTTTTCTAGACGTAGTGATACTTGTACAATCCTGGTTTGGTTTTTCCGCCTGCAGTACATCGAGGCTACGTGACACACTTGCGACCGGATATTTAGTACTACTGTAGTGAAGATGAGCGATCGTAATATACTACTCACACGACTGCTGTTCAGTAGTGGGACCAGAGCATGCATTTTGATATCGACATAGCCACGGGAAAAATACAAGATGAAACATTGGAGTGTGTTGTATTCAAGAACGACGGAAAGTACCAGTTGTAAGTAGGCTTTATTAGAGCAACCGACTCACGATACGTTACGGAAAACTGTCAGTACACACAGCGCGGGCATCCGCTGCCGGCATGTGTCATCGATCGCTTGAGGGTTAGAGCAATCTGATTGGCCAACTGTATGGCTCACTGGCATTCGATTGGACACAACAGAGTGCAGCATTGCCCAAAATGGTCCTTGCTACTTAAAGGAACTGAGCGTTGACGTCTGTGACATCCGTGGCGGTCTGGGCAGAGTACCGTATGCAGATGCGCTTTTGTCTTGTTTAAGCGCTTAACCCATATATTACTTTCTTGAATAAATAACCCTTGTGACATCCGAGTTCTTGGCTCACAACAATTGGTGCCGTGACCGGGATTGGAGGATGAAGATCTCATGGCCACAGCCGTTCGAGGATGGAGACGTCCGGAGCTTCCTAGAGGACTTCGAGGACGTGGCGAAGACGGTCGAAATCAAGGCCGACCGGGCGAAGTTGACGGCCCTGTGGATGCTGCTCAATGGCAAGACGAAGACGGTGCTGGATGCGGCACGAAGGGGCCCTGCGAAGCTGGAGTGGGCTGCCGCGAAGGAGGTGCTGATCGCCGGGTTCGGCAGCCCCCCCCCCCCCCCCCCCCCGGAGGCAATGCGGCAGTTCAAGAGCGCCCGGCTTGGACCAGGAGGCGACGCCCTGGTTTATGCCGCGTTGCTGCGGGCAGCGTTGTCAAGAGCCCTGCCACACTTGAATCAGGACTCAGAGCGGCGCATGTTGACGGACCAGTTCTTAGAGGGGATGCCACCAACAGTCCGGGATCAGCTCAGGGTGTTTCTCATCGCTCATCCTCACTACATTACGACTGCTTGGACAGTCTGAATATGTTACCTTCGTCCAGTGGTCAGATAGTTAATCAAAAAGAAGGCTATTATTCTAAACTCTGAGCAACATATTAGTTATGCTCACAAGTGCGAACACATAATATTCGAGTATTAATAAGAGACAAACGGTCTCACTGCTTTCTGACTATAATCGGGAGAAGATAAGCCAGAGAATAAAGTGGACACAAATCCAGATGTAAACATTATAACAGTTTGCTGGTTGCCCCCACATCCTGCTAAAGTTCTGCCAAATACGTTTATCTTCTCCTCGCTGGTAGAACGTAGGTTTGTGGTGACCAAGCGAATCATGGTATGGCAGTTAGTGAGAGGACAAATCAATCCACTTGCTTTCATGACAGTCCAGCGACACCAGTATCAGAAGTTTTGGATTGAACAGTGCTGTAGGATTCGCCAAAGGGACCAACTAAGATAATAAGCAGCATTATAATATATGAATTTGAGTCTGTTTAAAGCTTTACTATTGGGCGACGTATCTGTCACCTAGAGATCCGGTGCCCGGTCTGACAAATTCTACGCTAAACTGAGACCAACAGTATGCTGAAATCGCGCACACAGTGACCTCTTCCTGTGATTCTAACAAGATTATCTCACTAATAAGCCTTCGCTGGGCACCAATGCTTTCGTTTGTTAAGTTTAGTTCGCTTTCTGAGACTCGCAATTAGACAACCTACAAAGAAACTGGCTTCTTGTGTTCCACAGTCTCCACAGAATATATTTAGGCAGTTCGGCACGAGTGAAGTAACGGAAGTAGCAGATTACATGGCATTTTGAGTTGTTTACTGAGACAGGTTCTCTGACGCGTAATAAACATGTTTATTAGGTCAGAGGTAACCAACATAAACAGAACTAATCTGGAACCCCAGTATAACGGCCGAAAAATCACAAGGATGATGTAGCAAATTACACAGAGTGGATATTCAAACGAGAGAGTCAATGACTATGATTGTTCTTCATATCTGACGGTATTGTCATCTAAGTGGTTCTGCATCCCCCTAAGCATCTTTCAGGAATTTAAAAGCGTTCTACCGAAACAAGCAATAAGCAGAAAGACTTTCAAAAGTGACTCTAGGCTGTACACTGGCCACTAAACTATAGCTCACAGAATAATCAAACACGCATGTGTTTGGTTATTCAGTGAGCTGAACCTGCCGGTGAATCAAGGCTGTTGGCCTAAGTGATCCAAAGAATCCGTCCGTCGAGATGTTAAAATGAGGTGTCACATCATTATAACTGCGGTGTTTCAGAGCCATGGCACAAATGCTTTGGAAACACCCATAAACGAAAATATGCATACTCTGGTCAAAATGGAATCATTAATCGTCGCAAGAACGCTCGCAACGGAAAACCAAACCGCATTGGAGAGTTGTGACAGCCCTGCCGCTCTCTCCAAGGGAAGTGTTAAATATTCGCGATGCATCAACTTGAATCTAGAATTAAATATTCCGCCTAACAGTAATTTACTTTGAGAGTACTTATATACTTCTTTAGCACTGCCTACCTTGATAGACGGCACTAAGGACTGGCTCTGAAGCAAAAGTCTACCTGATAATTCTAAAGATAACCGCAACGCTCAACATGCCATAGTCTAACGGAGCATTGGAACGCCTTTTGTGTACTCAACATTACGAGAAAATCGTGTCCACTTTTTTTAGACTTGTATTTCTTGCATTAAATGTGATCTACAACGTAAACTTGCAACAAGCGCGTAGGAGGATGTTGGATGTAGATGGGTCCGACAATAATCATGGATCCCAAGATTTAGTACAAATATAATTCAAGCCCTGGTCAACCGGAAAGTTATCATACACATAGAGTGTCTATGGTCGTACTGTTCGTCTTCTGGTTAATATCCAAGTTAATTTTTAACAAGAACCAGAAAGATTTCAACGGAACCATGCGTATTTTTGTTTTCTGGTGGTACGTTCTCGTTAAGTCTTCAAGTCTGATGAATGAGGAAACGGAACTAGGATTGTTTAAAGATTCCAACAATGCAGCCGACAGACGATTGGACTGTTATTCAAAGTGTTCAGCCCAACCAATTAAACCTTGTCAGTAAGCTCGCCATTTGCGAACCTTATCTGTCTTTCTGTTGACTATGATAATGGAGAACATAGAAAACTTCTGGAATTCCTGGTTGAAATGCCCGATTCCGTGTTTGTTGGCGCCTTGAGTTCACCTGAACCATATTCAAGTATTAAACACTGAGCATAAGTCTAAAATATTCTTGTGTATTTTGAAGTAAAACTTGTCAGACTAGAAGTAACACGATCTCATGAGCGTTCACACTTTTTGAATTCAACCAAGTTTGTTAATAGAAGACGTTTCCCCAAATATGATGGTAAATTTGGTATATATACATACTTGGACGGTGTCCAAACAAATACTCCACGTAGAGTTGTGAACCTGCCTACAACAGCCGTAAAGCGACACGAGTCACCAGACCGCGCTTAGATCGCCCGAAGAATAGCAATGTTTTTGTCACAAATTTGTAATAGAAATTCATTGTGGTCCGACTGATTGATAAAGTAGGTACGCTGACTATCAAAATCACACTGGTCAACGTTTCATCCTACTCCCTTGAAAACGTTTGATAACGGTAAGTACCGTTCTGCTTGTGAGACATTCATTATAAGGAAAAATGGTGAGCTGGCGCTAAAAGGAATCTTTAATTGAATCGAAACTACGGTCAGTGGTAGTACTGACATCAAAAGCAGACAGACAACTTTCACTACGACAAATTCACATTGTTCTAACCTATCCTACTAATTCAACCATACAGGGATAGTTGTTTAGTGAGATCCATGTAAGAAACCAATTTATCGACGTACGTTTTCCGGGTCCCTCCACCACTAGCTTGGCCAACAGTTTAACCCTAAATTATTCAAACAACTAAAAGGTTTGCTTGTGGTATAAATCGCTAGAATGGAATTGGTGACCTAATGACGCAGCACAGTCCACAATGTACATTTTGGACATTCCATACTTATCGATATTACCTATCAAACTTGTCGCTATCGCAATTATGGAAGGTGTCTGAAAGATCTTCGAGGAGCGAAAGTGAAGCAACATAAGCAAGTAAGGAGTAGTTCCACAAATTACCCCTATCCAATGCCAACCGCTTTAAATAACCCGATTACGCACCTGTTGCTCTGCATCAACATCGAAAAGAATACAAACATGCTGCATGTGCTTGCTAATATCCAGTTGAAAACTAACGTTCGTTTTTACGAAATCTATCCGGCTTTTCCGACGTTGCACGTCAAGATCCAGAAGTTGTAGCAGTACATTGAGCAATTTTGTTCCACAGTGTGGCGAAAATACAATATATCGAATCACTCTCGAATCAAGCATTTAAAATTGAATAGAATTTAGTGAATCGGAACAGCAGCAGAGAAAAATGTAGTCAGTAATGAAGAGAACAAAGCTGTCAGTCCAGGCTACATTGCAAGGTGTTGCAGAGTTAATGATTCTACATATACCATGTTGTAGAATATTGTTTGATGAAAACGCGTAATACAGTTACAATACATGATAAGTGATCATGATTGGCCCTTGAGTGATTAGCTCAGGTCTTAGAGGTTACATCGGATTTGTAGAAACATTATATTGGAAAAGGTGAAGGTGTTTATGAAAAGCTGAACCTGCTTCGAATGGTTGAGAAAGAAATGAAAATGGCGGTCCAGTTTTTGAAAGACAGAAGAAGAAAGATTTTGAAACAGAAAGTTAAAGAATAGTGAGCGTAATGGAAATCCAATCACTGTTTATGAAACATTTGACAGACTCATTGCAGCCTACGCTAGACAACCCGCTGGCTACAATTAGAAATGTGGTGCCGAGCTTTATTTCACTCTACCGTAAAAATTCTGGTGATCAAGTCATCTACTAACTTGATTTGGTGTCAGCAGTATTTACGTCAAGTTCGCTCTAGAATACAACTACTGACGACGCGATAATGACAGTTACTGATAGGTCGTTTCACATTCGGCGAGCATTGATGTCAACTTATGTTCCTTGCGTGTCAGATGGCTTCTTTTATGCTGTGACTTTGGCAGGTTACGTCTGAATTCATGATTCTTGCTGGACACAATCGTATTTCGCAAGGAATGTTGAGGTCAATGGAGGATCCTAGATATCAACCTCGGCTCACCTCTGAAATGCCGATGGTGCGTTGAGAACCGTCCCAGGTGGCCTCACCTGTCTGACTAGAGTGGAATGTCTGGTATCGTAGTCCATATTGTGGTTCTACATTATGCATTTACAATAAGGCTATTGTACTTTTGGAACTAGGAGCATCATGTTTAGAAAGTTAGCTCAAAATGGGAGATACACAAGCGAGTTGAATGTAATTGCTTAAAGTTCTAAGTGAAACCATCAAAACAATCTGGTGAGTATTCAAAACTCCAGGTTAGCTCTCTTATCCATTAACACATTATTTTAGGACAGGTCGTGGCCATTTAAAATAATCGTGTCTGAATCTATCTGGAGGGTAGTAGGATCTCACTTTCCGTACCCTTGTTCGGAAATCAACTGTTTTTTGTTAAATCTTGTGGATATTAGCATGGATTCTAGAATTTTAATACAATGCAAGCCAAATTAACTAATCAACGGCACTTCTCCAATGTCACACAGTTTACATCTATGATGTACAAATTTACACCTACGTTATTCTCATACAATCGACATGAACAAAGTGTTACGAATTAACTTGTAATAACATTGATAATATTTATAAATTAATCTAACATACACTTTCTTGGGAATGATATGTTCTACCATTAGGTCGCCCAGCGTTCACCTAATCACGTGATGCAGTGTTGTTCATGTTATCCAGTGTTTTCAAGTTGAACGACAATGAAGTAGAAGCCACAACAACAGGAACAAGAAAAACAAATAAAGGCAAATTACCTACTTCATTCTGGGTGAATAGATGTTCAGTCAGCCAATATGGGAATCATACAAAACATTCATCAGTAACTCAGCGAACACAACTGTATGTTAACATGTAGTGGCGAAAACATCGTAAGAGTAATGGCGTTTGTTATAACCATTACTTGTTCTGTTTTTATTACGAATAGGATAAGCGAGATAGGTGAGTAGTGACACAACGAAGCGTGAGCAACTAGCAATTTGCAGGTTTGTCCCGTTTTATTAAGTATCTCGTGTAGTTATTAAGGTGAATAGAGTAGAAAGCGCGGGGCAAAACGATCATAGTTGTTCACGGGTTTGACTAGATATGCCAGTCAATAGACTGATGGAAATCTCACTAAAGATAGACACAAAATTTTGAAGCGCAAAACGGTTGTCAGTAATGAATAGTCTGCCAACGCCATTAAACCCAAAAAAATGTTGTGTTTAATGAAGAAAAGTTCTCGATTTTAACTTAGTCACAAGGAAAGAGAGCAGTGAGCTGCAAGAATGGCACAGCTGCATAATATGTAGAAACTTAACCACACAGTGTTTTGGCAGAGATCGAAGTGGCTGATGCGATGAACTTTAAAAGAGTGTAAATGACTCCTTCCGGTTCTTTCCGTCCACTTTAAATCTAACCAAAAGTTGTATTTCCTTCTGTCATCGATCATTTGACAGTCTTCCGTGCATTTCTATACTCTCGTCAGTCTTTCTCGAAGAGTGAAAGCCTGACCGTTGCTGGCGGGGCTATAGCGCGAAGTACTTCAACAAAGAGCATGCTTGACCAATTTCCGCTTCGACATCATCACCCATGACATAGGCACAGTTTCAAAGAGATACTGTAGTTTGTCGAAGCACACTCCCTTACTAGCAATTCAAAACAATCGCCGATTCTATCATCAAGCGGTCACTGAAGATCTAACAAGCTCGGGATATTTTTATGGGGCAGGAATCGGGACCGCAGACCGGTGCAACTAAAATCATGATCTCAGAAAAAGTTGACGAATACATCAACATATGTAACGTATGACGTCAGACGTGTATACGCTGTAAAATTGCACGCATTTGACCGGTTTAAAACAGAATAAAGCAATAAAAAATGTTTCCACTTTCTGAATATACGAGTCAACTCAAGCTTTTTATCTAATATGACATATTTCTTGGCTTTAAAAGGACGGAAATGTTGGTTATACGATCACCAGAAGCCCAGTGTAAGTACTTCGGCTCCTTCCTTGGAAAGATCGGGTCAGCCGTAATTCCATACATATATATCTACAAATTAGTGTTTATCACGGAAACAAACGAACTATCATTAATGAGGCAAAAAACATAATTATTGTTCTTCACTGTGTAATTTTGTATATGAGGCTGGTTTCAGTCTTTTCCGTTAACCTCAATCATGGAATGCTATTCAACGTCCGTCGTACACTTCTACTAAAGGCATTTCACTCAAGTGTTCATATGATCTCTGGTGTATTTCTTGTTGTACTCCAATCTAACCATCATACAGGTTGATCATCTCATTCTGATATCATTGTTCGTCGTCCGGTCTGCTTTGCCTGAACATCTGTATTCGGTCTTCACAAAAAATGCGCTACTGATTCACCAGAACTGTCAACTTAATCGGTATTCTATTGTACTATCCGCTATATCCTAGTTTTTTGTGGCCAACCCGGTTCGATTCTTCGCCATTGCAGAGACAAACTTTGAGCTCAACCCCAGGTTAACAACAAGACACCGACAACTTCCGCTTCAAATAACGTAACCGATAGCAAAACGGAAATCTAAGTGACTGATTAATTTTGCGTTAGTACTTTGTAGTAGAACTCTTAAACGCGACAGCTTGTGTACTCACTAACAAATAACGATATCGTTGAGGAGTAGAAGATTTCGGTTTCCAAATAAATTGAACATCCTCCACAGATGATCACGGCTGCCGCATTCTCATAGACTTTCCAGTCGGCTCCTTTCGAAAATAAGCACTAAACTCCAGCTTTGCTCATGTTAAAACTCTTCATTAGTGCCTGATATGAGGTCATTAGCATAGTGATCAACATGGTTGCCTCGTGAAAGCGTGGTCGAAGTTCTAGTCCCTGCTGTGGCAAGGACGTGCACTAATGACGAGCCCTAATGGGAGCGGAACTCGAACTTGGTGTTTCTTTTTGAAAAGGGCCGACTGGAAAGTCTATGAGAATACGACAACTGCGATCAATTATGGGTGACGTCCAGTCTACATGAAAATAACAATATTATTGTTTGCAATCTTTTCAACCACTAACCTGTGTTCTGTAGTGTTCGACAAACGGAATGAATCATATTAAGTCAGAACCGCAGGTGAGGCACACTTACTCATCCCAAGCTCTGCATGAGAAGCTAGAACTTCTGATAAAACACTACGGGAGACTGGAAACCCGTTGAATTTTATCGAGTACTACAGCGAAAGACCTTCTCCACTATTGGACACACAAGCCGCGTCAAAAACGTCTGTATTTACTAAGCTATCATAAAGAGTTACTATGCTGTTCGAGCAGACTTGCCGGAAACCGACTGCAGTAATCAAACGAACGTATTACGGTGCCTCCTTGCGATCACTAGCCGCTCCAAACACGATATCATTGCCTCCCATGAAGATGGTTAGACCAATTCTGAACAGTTCTTATTGTATTTATCAAGTTAAGTGTGGCTGTAGTGCCTGTTGCCTAGGAAATACTGAAAAGAATTTAATCATTCTAATGGTTCAGTATATTTGTAAATGCTTGGTTGAACAGGTTTCCCGGCGGCCAATGAAAACTTTGGCCGGCGATCGCATCATCGGTCACTCGTCATTTGACTGAAGGCAGGCATAACATATAGCCGTCTAATGGTTTCACGGTTTCGTTAAGTAAACATAGCTACTGTAGGTTGAAGCTAGTCGAAGCTCTGCTAATCGCGCATCTAAAACCGATCTGTAGTGTTGAAGGTGCCTTGGTCTTAATCGATTTTGATCAAATGAATTGGTTCTTTGATTCGTTCTGTTGCTTTGACCCAATATGATTCATTCCGTTTGTTGTACACTATAGAATGCACGTTTATGGCTAATGTGACTGCAAGAAATGATATCATCCCACAGTTTTCGTCCCATGATTTGTGTTTCCAAATACCGTTATCTCAAAACGACAATGAAAAGGTTAAATCAGTGGTTTGGTTTTCGTTGTTAGGGCTGCTGTGCGAGCCAAATGCAGTAACCATCCATTGGACCATGTCCTATCCTGTACACTTGTGTTTTGCTGTTGAAATTCGGGTCCAAACGCATCATGCGTGTCTGTGTTTCGATCACGTCAAATCTCATCCACCGGGAGCATCCCAACGGGCTGTGTGCAAATGGAGAATATTGTGTGCGCGTCAACGCCGCCTGTGTGCCCCACACTCGTGCTTTGACTCGAGCTACGTCCTGATTGGTAATGCCTTCAACGGTCAACTGCACATCCGTCCACGCACTTGAGAATGACGGTACAGCCTGTAAAATGCCACAGTACAGTATGTACTTCCCGTGAGTCACGTGTTCTCTCCACCGTTGTTACAGCCCATAAGGCCTAATGCTGATTGCACCCGAATAGGAATGCAAGTGACCATGCACGGTTGTCCGTGTTCGGATATGGAAGAGGGTTTTAAGGCCAGTGGATGTGTGAACACGCTTGTGCAGATTGGGGCACTGAGCCTCACTTAAATCAAACGGCGTGAAACGTGATGCGCCAAGTGAGAGGGTGAGACAACAGCTGCAGGTGCCAGCAACTTAAAGTGCCCATATAACATTTCCAGTTATTTTTGTCACCTTCGTGCATACTGTTTCCCTGTAAAGGTCACTCGAACAGAGGTCAATTTGCTTTTGTTGAACTCCATAAAGCTGTTACAAAAAAAACGATTGCTCTGATTGCCCGATAGCCACGAGACAAAACACAGTAACTGTCCTGTGTTATTCCAGTCGATGATCCCTCGACCAGGACTTCTCTCCAAATTGAAATCACAGAATTGATTAACTTGGTGACCCGTATTTTGACTGCTGATTGGGCTTTGTTTTTCACAAAATAGGACGTCACTCATAATTGATCGCATCGACCCCATAGGCTTTCCAATCGGCCCCTTTCAAAAAGAACCACCAAACTCGAGTTTCGCTCTCATTAGGGCTCGTCAGTAGAACATATCCTTGCCACTGCCGAGACTAAAACTCCGGCCACACTTTTCTTGAGGCAACCGTGTTTACTACTGTGCCACTGGCCTCACATTAGGCATGACCGAATTATCATATGTGAACACTCAACCACTTTCGCTTGTGAGTAATGATCAGGTTGCCCGATCGCCTAGATAGAAGACTAGTAGCTGTCCTCTAAACTCCAATCGATGACCCCTCGACTAAGACTTCTTTCCAAACTGAAATCGCAGAAATCACTAATTTATTGAGCGATATTCTGATGAGTAGCATGGAGTTGTGGCAAGGATGTACACTACTGGTTGGCTGCATCCGAAACGGATTAGCCTGACACAGTGACTGAAGCCAAAGGACGCCTGCGCTTTAGACCATCATCGCAAGTGGCTTGCGCTGTACTACTTGCAGTTCTACTCACACATCACGTGTCCGGTGTAAACCCGAAGGAATAAGACCAGTAGGTGTGTGAGGGAGGCCTTTGTGTTCAGCTGGCCAATGCTGGTTAGCCAATTGAATGGCTAGCACGAAAAGGAAACCCTTATCTCTCGGAAAGTAAACAGTGAGAGAGACAGCAATGACAAAATCTATGCTAGGACGGAAGATATGTAAAATGTAATACAAGAAGCATTTCAGTATACGAATGCATGCTATTGCATTCAAGAGAGGATAAAGTTGAAAAACAAGACTCAAATTTGAACTACGAAAAGATGAGACAGACGATTCATCATTCAATACACCAGCAAAGCCCAAAAAAGAGTAGGTAAAAGATCACAGACACCCCAGTTTCTGAAAAGAGAAGCGGATTAGTTGCCAAACGACCATGGTCTTGGTCGATGCAATCATTAACAAAAACAGAACGGATATGCTGGTATGATCTACCTGAGCCTAACGTACTCGTTGTCTCTTCGCCGACGGTGCATTATGAGTACGTTGGTGACCTACTAATCCCAAACGGCCAGCGCATTCGCGGCCGCACACATCGCAACGCCATATAGTCATGTCACCACGACCTATGGCACCGATGGTTCGTTTGCGTACCGCGTGCTTTTGTTCTCGGCCGCGCAATAACTGCTCGGTGAACTCGCGGACGCCCATCCGACTTGTATTCCTCCAAGCAGTCCGGTTCAACGCTAAGTCTTCCCAACATCTAAAATCAATTTTACAACGTGAAAGACTTAGCTGCACAGCTTCCTGGTATCTCAGCTTCTGACCACCAGGATTTCGCTTACCCGATCTCAGTTGTCCATACAACACCTGTTTCTGGATACGGTCATCGCCCATCCGACGGATGTGACCCAGCCAACGAAGCTGACTCAACATCAGCGAGGCTTCCATCCCGTTCATGTCCGCTCGCCGAAGTACCTCAGTGTTCGGAACCATGTCCGACCACCGAATACTCAAGATGCGTCTTAGACATTGCAAATGAAAACGGCTCAGATAGCGCACGTTCCGCTGATACCATGTACACTACTGACGAGCTGTAACAAGAGCATCTTTTAGAAAGAGGTTGATTGAACTGTCTATGGGAATGCGACAGCTGCAAAAACCTGTGAGTGATGTACAATTCACATGAAAACCAAAATCCATAACTACTGCACAGTAAAAAACGGTTGCTGTTTATATAATAATTAGGAAGACGTAGTTTAGATCCTGGACAACCGCGTGATTTTGCCATGGGAGGTGGTTTACACAATACACAACGGGGGAAAAGTCGCATCCTGGAAAACACCGCTGTCAATCGAAGCAGATGATGTTTGGTGAAGTCAGTTAGCTTGTAAGTGATGTACCGTACAATTGGTCACGTTTTCCTTTCCGCAGAAGCTGTCCACCCGAGTTGTAAATAGTTAATGGAAGTCAACAGAAGCAAGCGCACAAGTTCACGGTGCTTCCGAGATGGAACAAACCAAACAAGCGCATGTACCAGTTGTGGACTGAAAAGTTTTTATGCCAACTTGAGGTGATCAATTATTTGAAAGGTGACGTTCTCCTCGAATAAAACTATGGCACCAAAGTAAAAGCAGTTAGTCCAAACTTCATAGGTCCCTTTTTGGACCAAGAATACTGCTTACGTTACTCGCTGACCTACCAAGATTCACAGATAGATACATCCTTGAAGCATATCAGCCAATGATAAATAACATTATTTCTGAGCATCTCTGAGTATTGTTCACAAGCGGATGTGGTTGGACGGTTGCATGATAGTTCAGTCATGCCTACAGTGAGGTTAGTGGCGCAATGGATGATAAGTTTACCTCATGAAGATGTGGTCGGAGTTCTAATCCCGACCTTGGCAAGAATAAGCACCATTGCCTATCCCTAATAAGAGCGAAACTTGAGTATTGTGTTTTTTGAAATGGTGATGAATGAAATATTTATGGGAACGTGACAGGTACCATCGCTCTGAGTGATGTTCAACTTAAGTAAGCATTAGTTTACTAGACTTAACGAAACATTCTAAAAATGTGACTGGGTTGGGCTTGGATGATTTAGAACACACAGCATACTCGCTGGTTTTACATATGAGATAAGCGAGTTTTTAGTAATTACAATGTCTAACGTGATGTCAAGCAGCCAGGTCCCGACTATGACCAGCTTTATACAGAGAGAATGCAAACAGGGATGATTAGAATGACGTTGAAGAGCTTAAATGATTACAAATCTCGTGTCTGAACAAAATGCTAGCGAAACTTGAACGAATTTTTTTAAGCGAATAAGTAGTTCAACTTCACAACGGGAAGTAGTGTAGAGTTGAAGTCAGATTACAAAAAGCTACAACGTTGTCGAGGTTTAATGGTTCGCATATTTTTGATTGCCCATAGGTTTAAACTGAATGGCGCAGTTAACGTAACGACGGAGTAAGTCGTGTATGCTGAGTTAAGAAATAATATAATAAAACACCGGCTCCTTAGTCTCCACGTTGGGAAGGAGAACAGAGTTGGAATTTATTCATGAATAACTATCCAAAACGGTTGGTCTAGTGTCATCATCTTGCCATCCAGTGACACAACTTGTTCTAAACGAAAGGCTTCAATTGAGAAGCTTAAAAACTTTCCTGTAGAAGTTTAGACGTTAAGGTGGTAATTTGGCCCAAAGGCAAACATGATATTTCGTAATACCGTTTGAAAAAAAGATCATTCCTGACCACTAATAGACTCGGTTCAAAATTTTCGCAGTTCCATACACTTTCGGGTAACCCCTTCCGATATCTAACGTTCAAGGTGCCCGAGCGTGACATGAACTTCAGTCGTTGTGCCAAGAAGTGGGGATTATCACTAAAGTCGAAATTACACAATTTATCACACTTTCTGAAAAATATATTCATTACTAATGATGAGGACGAGCGATCGCTACATACTACTCAGACCACCACTATTCTGTAGCTGGGCGACAAAGTAGCTGCAGGAAAAACACGGGAAGAAACACCACAGCAACCCGACATTGCAGTATGCCGTGGAATAGTTCTGGCTACACAAAATAGCTGAGCATTGGCGCCTGTGGCAGCCGGGACCTTCTGGGACACTTGCCATATGCAGACGAGTGTTTTTGTTCCATGTCCTCTTTGAACACCTAACTCGTGTTAGTTTCCTCAATAAACAACCTCTACGCCATCCGTGTTCTCGGTTCACAACACTAGTAAATACTTGAAGGATTGACAGATCAAAAAATTGATTGTAGAAATTGAAATCGCACAGACTTTCCGCTCCACTCCACAAAAACAAACACAATACGTGTCGTGCTTGTTGGAATTTTCAGTAGTGCGAGCTTTCGATTCTGAAGTCACCAATTACAATCAACAAAACAAACCCTGTGGGCTTTCCGGTAACGTTTGCATTACTTTCAAGCGTTTGCATGCGATAATTCAGTTACACCTAGTGTGAAATCAATGTCAATGTAGAGAACACGGTTGTCTCACAAAAACGTAGACCATGGTTTTGACTACGGTCATGGCAAGGACAATGTGACGAAAATCTATTCGACTCACTGCTGATGCAAACCCCGACACAACAGACAGTCAGGTAGCAGACCGATCCAACCTCACCTTAAAATGCACTAAGAAAACTGGATAAACATTTTGAACGCTATATCCTTCGTTGTTCTCCAATTTCTCTTATCTGTATTGGACTAGTCAGATTACAGCTTGTGATGTTGAATGAGCCGTTGATGTCAATTGGTGGTAAACTCTCCTGAGAACGAGATTGGACCTTGACGCGGTGTGACGGCTTGTGCATCCTGACAACTAATTTGGATAAACTTTGTTGCCATATTCGTGATGGTACCAACACTATCTAGCCGGCTTACGAGACTTTGTTCTAGAGTGCCGTCTGTTATGCGCCTTCAACATGTTAATTTGTTCCGTTGACAGGTCAATTCGAACACTCGCTTGTCTAATAACAATTTTCAACTCTGAGTTGTTTGTGGGAGCTGCATCTCTTCATGAGGTTTGGAAACGGTATTAACTCGTTTAATAGGGTGACTCTCCACGATTTTGTCGCCCACGTTAGCTAGCTTTTCTAGAGTACTTCCTTCCCCAGAAACCGTTAACTTTTGATACATATTCGACGTCAGTTTATTCAACCAACATTGTCATAAAATATCATACCCCAGTTTTCGGCTATTCAGGAGGATAAGGTGGAAAACAAATCTCGGAACATTTTTGTGTTTGACTGTCCCACACGCGAAACAACCAACGCTCACAGGATGCCGTATGGATTTTCCGAAGGGATCTGTTCCAAAATACCCTCAACTTCTGCCACCACGTTGTTAGGTAGTAATTGGACCGCACGCAACAACTTAATAGACTGCAAGGTGAGATGCATCTTCCATCTGACAGAACTACACCTTGGAATTTCGAGGGAAATATTCCGGTAACCGCAATAAAACTGTGTTTTGGGTTTTACTGCCTGCATTGCCGGTGTTTTCCACGGCGCAATAAGATAAAAAGTTAATCATTGGCGAAAAGATATTAGTAAAACTTGACGCAGAAAATACTCGTCGGGTCCACTAATTATGCAGTGAAGACCTGAAACAACTTTACTGGAGGAAATCTAGCGGTGAGTAAAAGCGTTGAAAAGACAAGTAAACAACGTTGATAGAATATCAAATAACCTAACGTGTCGATCGTTACACCTACTACATTAATAGAACAGGGCCTATAAGGTAACCAACGTTCACAGAGATGGCGAGTTGAGCGATGTCTCGTTTGAATGACTGTGACCAGTTAACTTTGTCGTGAGGCAAAAAGTGAGTGTGTGCCTTACGTCGGTATTTATCGATATGGTTCACTCAACCAAGGGTGTAGAACAGCCAGACCAAAGTCAGATATACATTCAATGAACCCGCAACCACTAAGTTACCAAAACGACATTTTAGGTACAAATCAAGGCAGTCGTTTAACCATACAAAGTAAATATGTACAACGAATACTCTAAGCGTAACATGACAGTTATTTTACACATTTGAATTTATGCCAGTGGCTGATCCTTACTTGAATTTTGAGTAAATATATACTAAAGTTTCGTGCATTGTTTGGAACACTATAACTTCTTCCATAACTGACTGCGACTAAATAACCCGCTGGAATAGCGATAAAAATTGATGAAATGGGATCACGTATGCCAATTGTCATTATGTGTTATAAAAACTGTTAGTAACTGTCAAAGGAAAAGCTTCAAATATTCTTAGCACAAACTTACAGTCGGTCATATAGTTTATTGGCTCTATGTATTGCAAGTTGTTCGGAATTCCATTTACACGAAAGTTCACACCTCGAACAGGAGCACAGCGTTTATATACTTGTTTCGACGACAGCTTGTCACTTTTTCTTGATATTTTATTTTAACGCTTTTAGATTTTTCGGCTGTTAGGTATCAGCTCATGGTTTCTACAGCTCAAGGGGGAAAAATTTCAAGGAGGTATATAGGGAGCTTGCCAAGTAGTGTAAATTACTGTTTAACAGGATATTCGATATAAATCGGTTTGTTCCGGTTCACGTGGGGAGGAGGAGAAATTCTGAATGCCTACCAGATGTAGCAGTTTGTAATCGGCCATCGGTAACAATAGGTGGATTGTACACCAAACATTTGTTGTTATTCGAAGGAAGAGTATTCGCCAACGGAAGAATAAATATTCTTTTATAGAAATACGAGTTGAAACGAATAATGCTGAACTTGTAAAACTCAGAAAATGTGAATATTTTACTAAAGGGGTCATATGAAAGACTGCTGCATCGATGAACACACTGGAGAGCTTTTGAGCGACGTCCGTAACTTTAGTAAACAACCTACCTCACAACTGACCCGAAATCAAGTTTCCACACAGAAACAGTTGTTTTCTATGAAAGTAGAGTACATAAATACCAGATTTATAGATTGACTTATCTCCAAGAGTTACTGCCACTTTCACAGAATTTGAATAGACATGGAAATTTGGGCTATTTCTATCTATTTCAAACAAGAACCTGTGATTATGAGAAGCAGCGATGGTGGTCCGGGAGGTTGACGGGGCTACTAGATGAGAAGGTAAATTACAGTCACTAGTTTCTGCACTCCCACAATTCATGGCAAGAACGGGAGAAGAGTATGCAGTATTTCCCACCCGATGGGCTAGAATGCACCAGGACGAAGGGATGCGATACCTGCACACCTGCAGTGGGAACTCACAGACAAAAGTGCTAGTATGTGTGCGTGCCAGTCTAGAATTGATTTACGATTCTCGTTCATATAAATCAACCACAAACATTTGGTATGCTAATCAATCAAAACTGAACCACGGAAAGCACTTTAGTTGACGTATGGGGGTTTGGTGAAAAAAATAGCATACGGAAACCAATTGCGATAATGGTGCATACCACCTTAAACATGCAGCTGCAACAAATTTTGATAAAAATCCATATCATCTGTATCATCGATAAGCGCAATTTTAACAATCCTGTCAAGTAGATGTATCGTATGTCTCGGTTTGTTTTAACAAATTCAGATAGAAAGATCTGGCACAACATCAACCCACGAAAGCGACCACACACATTGTCTGCTCGTTGTGTGAGGTTCTGCGTGCACGCGGATATGGAGAATTGACAGGGTTGTGTGCATAATAGGCATAAATTGTTACGGTACAATTCGGGCTGTGTGTTCAGTCACATACAGTCAACTCGTTTTCATCTGCCTCATGTAACCTAATGAAGCTGGACAGGAACCCTCATTAGCTAGGGAAAGCTGCATGAAAGAAAACCGGCGTGGTAATAATTGAGATGGTCATTCAGACTAATCGCCCAAGTAGCCAGATGATTGGAGCCGATCTGGTCTATTCGGATGTTCACATAGGTGACGCGCGCTGGTCCGACTGACTTCAAGACGATGGTAAACGCAATCGCTTGATTGTCTGTAGTCCAGGAAGTGTGATGTTCACACCACCTCCTGAGTCCAGCCGTCAGAGTTGCAAAACCTGATAGCAGAAGCCACGGAAGCAGCAACCTTCAAAATTACTGATGAGTAGTCGGGGATTTGGTTAATTTCAAGTTGAACATCACCCACAATTGATCGCAGCTGTCACATTCCCATAGACTTTCCAGTAGGCCCCTTTCAAAAAGAACCACCAAACTCGAGTTTCGCTCTCATTAGGGCTCGTCAGTAGAACATATCCTTGCCACTGCCGGCACTAGAACTCCGGCCACGCTGTTTATGAGGCAACCGTGTTTACCACTGTGCTACTGACCTCACATTAGGCAAGAAAGTGGCCGACTGGAAAGTCTACGCAAATGACAGCTGCGATCAATTGTGGGTAATGTTCAACTTGAAACCTTCAAAATCTCAACAACTTCGACAGACTTCTAACTACTCAAAGGACGACCTGGAAAACGTTTCTCGTGGTAACCCTGAAGACAATCGGCCAAATTAGGAACAATGGCGCTTGGAACAGTATTAATCACATCATCTGTCAGTCATGCAGGATATGTACTTAAACAAGCTACCGCCGTGTAAAGCATCCTATGTGTTATATTTGGCCCAAACAAAAAAATGAGTGCGTGCAAAAGGTGATTGTAGAAAATAAATTCTGTCTTTCAAATGTGAGATGACGGAAAGGTAGATGATAAGCTGTCAGAGAATTCTGCCGCAAGTCTGGTTGCTTCGGCTGACCTTTCAAGCCTTTCGTAGTCACTTCAGTCGATGCGTTCTTAATGAAACAAAAACATTTCTGAATATGCATCGTTTCACGGCTAAATTCCATTCACAAACCAATTGAGTCGCTTGAAGGAAGAATTGTCAAATGGAGTTAGTATACAGGTAATTCTCTGTCAGTACTGAAGCGATAGAGCAGGTCAACGACTATAAGCGGTTAAGCATGGACCTGACTGGTACCACCTTAAAAGTAAACTGTTGATCTCCAGTATCAATGAATCAACTGATATTCATAAGTTTAACACCTGACTGTCGGCAAACAAGCTCAGATAATAACTGTGATACTACGGGTGTTGGTTAATTGAGCACAGTCGCTTCAACTCAATAAAGGACTACTGATCACGTGGTTCTCGCTCACATTGCCGGTAAGTAGTAACCACCGGGTAAAACTCAAGTCAAATTTTCTCCTTCAACTATTGTGGGCTTTCGTCGCCAACACTTTCATTGAGCTAAGTTGTTGAAAAATAACTCCAATGCTGCCCCCTAGGACTTATTTTGAGGTTTTAAGTCTCCTAAAAATAAATACTTCATCCAAGATCGTTCCTAGCCGGCCGCTTTTCTTTGAGGCGGTAACAAAACTTACCACTTTAGGCTTAAAAATCGCCCCCTCGATGTACGCGACATTAAAGATTATGCTAATCATCAGATAACCCAAGTTCTTAATGATAGAGCCTTTTGAGTCACAATTGGCTACGATTTTTCGTCCCTTACACCTACCTCAAGGGGTGACCATAAGGATCAGCTCTAGGGTATATATTGCTTTCACTCTACATTGCCCGACTTACTGGAAAGAATTTCCAGTAGCCTTTTTCTCTCTGGGGACGAATTAAAAACCTGGAACTTCCGTGTTTCTGGCACTTTGCACGTTGTCCACAAAACAGATGTTAAACTATGGTCAGAGCACTGTTCACATGCCATCAATAATAGCAAGTTTCACTATGACTAAGTGAAGCTGTGATTTTTAGAGTGTGAATCCCGTCAACCTCGTTAGATGGAACATAATCAAGACAAGATGGCCCATAGCTTCTTTGGCATCTAGTATGATCCTGGACATACTGAAATAATCCAGCTTCTAGTAATGCCTCAAAGAAATATATTACAACGGCGTTAACCAAATGGTTCGTGAAATCTGGCTCTGGAAGTTTAAATTCTCCCATTATTAATCCATGAGTATAACATAAGGATGCTATTCTGCGCATAGCGTTATGCAAGGTAGTTGTGACGTTCCCACATATAGAATGTTACTTGTATTTCACGCTAAGTACACAGGTTGTGTTTGGAGTGACACTAACTGATCGCTTGACCAGTTTAGGAAGATTTAGAAGAAATCCGTCACGAACAAACCAAGGTTTTTATGTGCAAACCCAAGTTTGGAGTAAGGCCACATCTTTTACCGACCTTCAAATCACTTCGGTACACTACCCCGCTATAGAGAAACAGTTCACAATCCCATGCTTTTTCCTTATACCACGTCTCCAGGAGGTCTATTGTAGGTGGATTTTTTGAGTGTAGTGTTTTAACCGTCTCCAAGTTGCTAGAGTGTGAAGACGCATTGATATACGAACGACAACAGGACGTACAATCACTGCCTGTAGCAGACATTACAGATGAATCTGCTTGGGTAGACTAGGTGGATGAAAGAGACTAGACCAGCGTGTTTTAGTGGACTTTGCTGCCGCCATCACCTGTTGAAAAGACAGCGGACTGCTATTTTTGAACGCCGGTATTGGATTTAGTATATGCGTGAAGATCATTTCCGGCCCTCTCAGGTCAATTGCACCGGGATTTCTGATGGCATACAGTTTATCTTACTCATATGTTGTTTATTGGTTTGATAGAGATGCATGTGATCCCAAAAGCAAATGGAAGGCAAGTCAAGACACACACGCACGTTGTCATTTATTTGGTTATAAAGGGTATTCGAAGTCGAGGAGCGATGATCGAGGCTGAGTGTACCGACAGATGATTTAGGCCAAGGGCAATTAAATCAGAGACCAATGAATGATGCTGGGAATATCTACTAGTCTACATCACGCACCATTTGAGTAATGCATCAGAGCTTTCGGGAACAGGTTTACCGTACGTAATCTTCCTTCACATGCGTTCGGATCCTCCTTAGACTCCAGACGAGGGCTACAGACGCGTATATTTGTTCCGCTCAGGGCGCACCCTAGCAGAATTCTATTGTGGCTGGCTTGTTCCGACTAAACCAGACTTCCGAAGTCATCCACGACATGAAGAGCAGTCCACAGCGGATTACCCAACCGCTCATAAAATCCCTTTCTATCGTATCCTTCCTAAACGGCTAGTATTGCGGGACTGCTCGTCAGCAGATTGAACACAGTTAGTGATCGGCACACAACCATCCACGAACTTTGATGACGCCACCCTAGGTAAGCTTGTGCCCGTGTCCATGATGCCAAAATCGATGGACTATGTACTTCCCTGCTTCTTTTTTCCATTAAGATCAAATGAACTTGTAATTTCAGGAGTGTCCAGTAGATTGATTGCGAAGCTTAGATTGAATCACTTTGGTTAATAGAAATTGAGGCATTAGTAGACCAACAAAACCAAACGGTCAGTTAGTATGCTCATTGAACGAAGTCAAAGTAGCTAGGGGGCTGACCTTGACAGTTTGCTGTGAAAGCGATGATCACTCGCCCGATTCGCTCGGTTTTATGACGTTTTTCAGATCAAGAGCTGTGTTCTTGAAAATAGTAGGGCAATTTGAAGCCTAGAATGAACCTTCATCGAGTCGGCAAATAAAATGTTTATTGCGTGACCAGCTCACACCACAGGTTGAGTAACTGATAGTCTAGGAGAAAAATGCCTATATTTTCCCATGAGTAATTGTATCACGATAACCTACCGGTAGGTGGACATCAGTACGATGTTAGCCTGACATCATCACCTGAGGATTACTACTTTAACAAAACTGGCCAATCAGAGCTCAGGAAATTGCTGTATGGCTTGCTACGTGTAGTGTTAGGGTATACCAGCAGGAGTAAGCGATCAATTCTGCTTGACGTTTTAGCGTCCTCACCTTAGGCGGCAGAATAAGATCAATGCCTAATATTTTTGCCATGCACTGGTTTGCTGCGTGTTGTCGTCGAACTGACACGTGCGTGCGGCCGTGTGTGCATGCATATTCGCATTTTCGTTACTTCGCACGCTCGAAGTGACCATGCATGCCGTTATTTTGTTGACCGCAGATATGAGGCTATATCAATGGGAGTAAGACTTTCCCCACAAAATTCACTGTCAGTTAGGCAAACGGAGAGTTCAGAGTATGACTTCGATTCGACGGCCTCCAGCAGTCATGAAATGGTAAAGTCAACTGTTTTTTTTTATATCGAAAGATGAAGCTCAGAAAGGAGCCTGCCACATAGCTAACGAAAGACATCCTGGTAAATGCAGACCCCACCGGAACATTTGTCTACGAAGTCTGGAAAGCTCAATATAATTTGAATACGTGCACCGTCAGAATGAACGAGGCCGACCAGCTTCAGCAATATTTAATGTAGGACCCAGCCAATTTTGACAAACATTTGCAGTTAACCAGATATATCAAACCAAAACTGATTCCTTAACGGCGAGTGTGAAGCACACGCGTGCATCAAGTGCCTGAGAAACTCGAACTCGGGTTTTTCAAACACTTACAGACTGAAGCACTCAGCACACCGAATATACGGGTATTTCCAACCGGTTCCGTAACGAAAGCAATTCATATGCCATGCTGTTCAGTATCGAGGCTGTTTTTATTTGGGTGGTCATGTTAATTCGCTAACATTTTGTACTAAACAAAGGGGTATATGCATGTTCCTCAGAAAGCCCATAATCAACGAAGTTCGAAAATAATGATTTACACCGCATACAAATCTTCAGGAGTACAGTTCTTTGATGGATGGATAACGGGTGGCTTACTTTTCTGTACTTATGTACAGACCACAAATGTCTGGACATTTTGAAGGAAGGTGGCAAGTGTCTGGATCAATTTACACAAACTGTATACGATTATCAGCACAATGAATCTCCCGTGCACAACCTGAAATTAACAAATCGTTTTAATGAGAATTCTCAACTGCAGTGAATACGATGGTCGTGACCATCAAACGGACGACTTCATCGCGGGCACATCAAATCCAGGATGTATGCAACAAAAAAGCCAATAACTAAGAACTTAAGAGAATACAGTCAGTCTTAGTACCGATAGAATTCATTCTGAATACTCAACAACAATATAAATGTATTAATTCACAAAATGCACATTCGAAGCATGTGAGGCTAAAACAACAGTTCGAACAACACAGAAGAAACACGAAACCCATGAAATGAAGTCAGTTCGTAAGCTCACCTCAACCGTAAACATACAACGAAATAAAATGAACGAACGGTTAATTGAGAAACATAAATAATTACCAGTGGTTTTCCAAATTGGTCGTAACCTTGATTATGAAAACCAAGGCAAGCGTAGTGTATTTGGTAAAATTTATTGAACGCAGCCTGGAGTTGTAGCGAATGATTAAAACCTGGATAAGTTTGGGTAGTTACACTCGGTTGCAAAGTTATGGTCACGCGGAACAAATAATTTGCTTCGGTCGTGTGTCAGCCTTCAGCTAAAGTCATAGTGACTGATGAGGCTGTGCATCGTCATTTCATGCGGGTTGTTTACCTATTTCTGTTAAATACTGAGGTATTTGTCAGCTGCCGGTTGTCATCATTTGTGCACCATGGTGGCCGAAATAGTGAGACGATGGGGCGAGCCGCTTTGGCCTGAAATGCGCGTCACTCCGGCACAAACGAGCAAAATTGTGGTAACAGTGGTGTTTTTGGACTGATCGCCAATCCCACTCGGTTAGGCCTGCCTTGAAGAAGCCTTTCGGTTTAAAGTCCTATGGAATAAATTGGACCCGTGATTTGGATGTCGAATGTCCACCTAGGGAATGATCCGTAATTTGATTGGTCAATTCTATTCGTACAAAAAACCTCTGATTATGTTTGGTGAACATTGGATAGAGACCAGAGAAAGGCGATCATGAATCGTCCCTATATATTTCACGCCTTTCCTGATCTACTTTCCCGTGAGCAACACAGTCGGTTGCCTACAATGTTGAACAATTGTGACCAGTGGAAGATACTAGCATTCTGCATTGGCTCGCCGAACAACGAATTACTCTGAAATCTTTCGTCTAACGTCAGCAGTACAGGCGGAGTTAGGAAATACGGAGAAAAAAGTGAATAGCAACAAACGTGAACCGAATCACGTCACGTATTGGGCTGACGACAGTTTAAGGTCAAAAAACAATTGGTTCTGGATACATAAAACAGGTCTGAACTGGTTTGTCGCGACGGCCTGATAAAACTCCAAGGGTCACGGGTTGTCATGGTGTGCGGACGCTGAGGTCAACCACAGGTGGCTACTTGTCGAGAGGAAGTGCCGTTTACTAAAGGAAGCTGAGAGTTTATGATTTAATGAGTACTGCATCGGACTAGACGGTCCTTTCGCACTCACTTGGATAAACATTCACTCAGTCTTGAAGCTAAACCCGGAAGAACCAATGTCAATAACGAGCATCCGTGCCTTGTATATGTCGTTCCGTTTTACCAGGGTCGATCTTGTGAACGAACTACCAGTTATGGAAAATATCCCACGGTTATTCCACATGAACAACGTCAGTTTAAGTTTCAAAAACACATACAAACGAACTGATGGCGTAGCAGTGGAAAACTCAGTAATAGCTAACTTTCCATGATCGTAATTGGAAGATAACAAAATAATGTCACTTCGTGACTGTCCACCATTACACAGACGCAGATCGGAAATTCATTCAGCGGTTTGTTCTTCGTCTCACAAGTGTCCATGTCAATGAGAGAAACGGAAGCTGACGAAAATCCGCCTATCTAACCATTCTCATCACACGAAGTACTGGTGATAGATCAATAAATCACAACACTCATCGAAAGAAAATATGGACTGATCAAATCTCCTGACGAACATGTTACGTAAGAACTAAAAATACTCATGACCATTGGAGGAAATGAACGCCCAGAACTAGAGAAATGTTCCAAGGGTGATGGTGCGATTGTGTGAACAACCCAACGAAAGCACTTAAGTGAAGCAGATTTGCAGGGCTGCCAAATTAAGACCATTTAATCGGTTAACCCCAGGCTATCTCATACAAAGAAGACCAACCTTTTAGCGTTGAATCACACCAAGTGTATCCGTTTTCATGTGACTGCGGTGAAAGTTAAAAAGACAGCACCAATAGCACCTTGTCTTCAAGAACGAAGGAGCACATGCCTAAACAGAAACACAAATTGATTCCACAACCCGACACAGTAGCCACAGTAAATCGCAGCTTGGACAATGGAATATCATTACAAGCCACAAAATGAAATTTAACTTTAGTCTTGACAACCGAAACTCGTGGATCCTGAAGTTTGCTGAGGTCGTGGAGACGAACAGGTTCAAGCCTGTCTTATGATAATTTCGGCTGCCATGGGTCTAGTGGATAATCAGCAACAAATGAGTAGTGTTCAATTTGGTGTTCATACTTTCATCCCCCTGTTGTAGACAGTGAAGTGAAAGCTTCCGAGTTACTGGTTAGCCGGTAATGGAGAACCGATATGAAATACTAGCAGTCGTCTGCAGCTATTTTGCTGAGTTGATATTTAACTTACAAAATTCGTACCAGCCGAAGTTGAGTAATCACCTAGGCAATCAAATGACTCGCGCCACGAAGGCCTTTGGTCAAGGTCACACGTACAGACGCCGTCTACTCGTCGTTCGACCAAAGTCCAGGAACGCAACCATGACCACAAGTAGCGTGACCGCATACCCAACGGTGTAACTTGTCTCACGAGAACGTGAGACAATGTGACGCGACAGGTCCAACGATTAAGCGGAACACCTAGGGGTCAGACATTCGTGCACGAGACTACCCATGGAGTTGCTCTCAGCCCCAAATTCTCCATACTGCTTTGCTCTATCACATCCTCTCGCATCAGCTAACGCGATTCGTAGCCTGCACGGTTTCGTGTTAGTGAGTACCTGCAGTTTATTGTCGGACATTATTTCATGACAACTTTTTGTTGTTTTCACCCCTTTCTCGAAATGAATACTTCTTCCTCCCAGTAGCGGGGAATAAATAACTGGTATTAGGTAGTCGTTATCGCCATCACCAATTACGAGGGGGAGTCAAAAAGTAATGCCAATGTTTTTAATTCTGGTGATTTTTTTCATAAAATTACCCGAATTTCTTCCCAGTTATAAATGATTATATCATTTACGTTATGTAATAGTTTGTTTCTTAATTTTCATGTTTTTAGACTCACAAGGAAAATTCAAAATGGCTGCCCCCGTATAGTTGCGTCAAAAACAAAGAGCAGTGATTGAATTCCTTGTTGCTGAGGGGGAAACCCCCATGAACATTCACAGACGATTAACAAATGTGTTTGAGGACAATACTGTAGACTATAGTAATGTACGCAGGTGGATTCGTCGTTTGAAGGATGAAAAGGTGGGAAATATGAGCGTAGCCGATAAACCCCATTCTGGCCGTCCATCCGCGTCTGTCAATCCTGCCACTAAAGCAAAAGCAGATGCTCTGATCAGAGAAGACGGGCGTATAACTCTTGATGATTTGACAGAAAACCTTGGAGTGAGCCATGGGAGTGTTTACAACATAGTCCAGTCACTTGGCTTTACAAAAGTGTGTGCCCGCTGGGTACCGAGAGAGCTGACTACCGAACGCAAGACTGACAAGGTCACTGCCTGCACTGAATTTCTTGAACAAAGTCAAAGAGAACACCTTCTTTCAAAGGCTCGTAACAGGTGATGAAACATGGGTTCATCATTATGAACCGGAATCAAAGAGGCAGTCAATGGAATGGCGCCACTCATCATCACCGCAACCAAAAAAGTTCAAGACGCAAAAATCAGCTGGAAAAATCATGGCGACTGTCTTTTGGGATGCTCAAGGTGTCATTCTGCTTGATATCTTGCCTAGAGGAGAAACAATAAATTCTGACGCCATCGAGACCCTGACGAGGCTCAGAGCAAGAATCCAACGAGTGAGACCCGATTTGCCAATCCGCAAAGTCCTCCTTCTGCAAGACAATGCTCGACCAAACACAAGCACCAAGACAAGGTAGACAATCGCCTCATTAGGGTGGACAACTTTACGGCATCTTCCATACTCACCAGATTTAGCGCCTACAGATTATCACCTCTTCGGTCCCATGAAAGAGGGTATGAGAGGCAAACATTATTCCAGTGACGAGGAAGTGAAAACCACAGTGAAGAAGTGGCTCGAAGAACAGACAACAAAATTTTACGAGACAGGGATACATGCACTCATTAAAAGGTGAAACGTTGCTATTAAGCGTAACGGTGACTATGTTGAGAAGTAGGGATGTGATCCACAGAGAACCAGCTTTATTTTGATGTATAATACATGTTCCTGTGTTGGCAATTATACCTGTCCGAAATAAAATGGCATTACTTTTCGACTCCCTCCTCGTAACTAAAGATGTAACAGTTTATGCCTTGTGTTTGAAAACATGAATCGGATTTTAGAGTAATCCAAAAACTCGCATATGCCTTCTGTTTGTTTGTCCGAGAATACTGCTGGTTAGAATAAATCGGTACCCATGTCGCTCATTGTGATGAATAAATGATGTTACTCATCCACAAGACAGATCAAACAAAAGTAAGCTATTTCACAAAATTCACTGATAACTGGTTGCTTTGAAATAGTACATCAAATCGATGTAGTATTGCGTAGCTGCTCATTTGTCAGTGTGCGTCGGCTACTCGGAACTAGTTCATTTTGAGATAATTCAAGTTGTACTGGGTAGCTGCGCACTTCATCTGATACTGAGACAACGTCTAGTCAAATAACTGCCTAGTCAGTTAACCAAAGGGCTATAGAGACCATCGTCGTGGAGTTTCAGTAGGAGAAACTATTGTATGACCTTGACCTGGAGATCAGGCTTGTGCAATGATTTGAGAGGTTACTTTGACCAGGACGTTCGGCCTGCCAGGTACAACCATGTCGGACAGTCATCGAGTGTTCAGCTAGCTTTTGCTGGATATAGTTAATGCTCCGGTTAGTCGATCGTCATGTCATCTCTCTGCCTGAGTGTGCATGGAAATCTCCAACGTCCCACACAACTGGATAAAAGGTAACCAACGAAATCAGTGTGAACTCAGCAAGAAAATGATAGTGTTTATTTCTACAGGAAAGTAACTCTCGTACTAGGTTGCATTGGTTCATCACAGCATTCTTGTTACTCATGCTGTTTTGAAATATCCGAAAACCCTGGATCGCGCAGTAAGGCTGTGCAGTAAAAACCAATGGCAGCCTAATTTAGAAAACCGACAGTTTCTCTCAGATAAGCAGATAATAAATAATGTGCGGATTGAATTATCCTCCCCGTGTACAGTGAGAATGTCCACGGTTGACTGGATCACACTAAGATCTTCACACGCGTGCTCTTTTATCTAAGACCCTGTAGCACAACTGTGGAACATCAATCCACCTTCTATAATTCAATCGGTCATAAACGTTCAGTGCCCACCGATTCGCACACCCAAATCACTGTACTGTTGTATGACAGGCAGTTTCGTTGAGTAGTATACTACTCACAAGTAGTATATTACCCACAGCGACATTCAGGAACAAAAGAGCAAGCTCCGAACGCCAGCAAAGTGACGAACAAGAAGAGACTATCGGAATAGTGTGTACGCGCTGTGGCAGAAGTTCCACCAAGGTGAATGACAACATACTGTCACCCAGTGTATGTGAATGTATGTCTGCCGTGCAAATGAATGTGTACGTTTGTGGTCCAATTTTGGCATGACCTGTACGGGAGTTTGCGCAATAAAGGCATTCTTAGGCCATGCGTCTTTTGTGGTCACAACAGTACGTGTGCTGGGCCGAGATAAATGGCGATTGGACGGATAAGCGGTATTCAGGAAAATCAACGTGATCAATCGGTACCATAAGCAAACAATAACAGTAACAGACCACTTAATTCACTCTGGATGGAAGATTCCGATCGTGGATGTAAGGATGCAGAGTCGAAACGACAGCCGTACCCACATTATGGTCCAAGGCAGCCAATTGACTGTCTATCTCTTTGTTACAATACTGGGGAGATGAGATCTCGATTTTACCTTCAACAATCCCGCCAATCATTGTAGTTTAATTATGCAAGGGTAAGTGGTCTGCCTTGTCTAATTTGACTTGTTTCATACAGCTGTACAGATAGGGGTTGAGGCTCAAGCCAGAACGACTCTCAAAGTAGGCATAAAACGATTAAGTGGAAACGGTACAGAACATGGAACATCCAATCGATTGACACAAAGTAACGCGAGTTGAACACAGCAATCACTATAGGTATGAAATAGGTCAAGAATAAATTAATTCTCTTTTAACCGGTCCCATTCCTTGAAAAACCGAAACCCAACTAAACGTTAGTCGAGAACAAAGAGTTAACGTCACACATAACTCTCGAGCGCGAGTATAAAATTATTGAACAAAATAACTTGGCATGCAGGTATCAGTCAAATGAAAGCACACAGCAGTGCAATTTAGGAAGGTACAGCAGCATACTGAAATTGATCATTGGACGAAACGTAGTCAGCAATGTCGAGCGCCAAAACACAACTCTCCCTAACTAAAGGCTCATCGTCTATAAGAAATTGTTTTAAGACACAACGAGCAGCCAGCGCAAACGTGATAGACTCTTCTGATTTAGTCGACTCATCTTCCGCTTCGATTTGTCCAATAACGGCACCCAGAGCCTCGGCAGCTTCATGCCGAACCATTGCGTGTTCTGACGTTGATTGAAGACAATCAGCCAGATCGGGCACAGTGACTTTCATACCCAATTGTCCGAGCACAAAAGCCACTTCATGCCGAAGCAAAGCGCTTCCAGTAGCCTTCAAACCCTGAGCTAACAGCGCAGCTAATGCATCAGCAGAAACAGATGAGGGATTCAACCGTGCCTCCAAAATACAGTCCCGCAAACTGAACAAAGCACGGTACCGAGTAAACAATGATTTCGCTGGGTCCATCATAATATCCCGCAATGTAGCCCCGTCAACTGAGGACGAAAGTTCCAATCCCGGAGCCGGGTCCACCGTATCCGGAAAGATCTGTTTGGCAATTTCGCATCGCGGTTGCCGACCAGCTTGTTGTCGAAGCCACGTCAGACGACCAAGGCCAAGTTGACAAGTTTCTGCAAGCTGAGAAAAAAGACAGGTAAATCTGCGTACGAAAGACTGAAGCATTCACATACGATAAAACAGAAAAGTATATTTATTAACTCTCGTCTACAGGCTAGATGTCGATAGTAAACGAAGCACAATACAACATTGCCGTGTTAGATGAAGTCAGTACTGTTGCCGATCCATGCATAGTTGATCAAACAAAGAATACTTGCAAACAACAAGTTTAACAGAGTAACCGTGTCCTTCAGAATTTGAGGCAGCCTGTGATTGAACTGTATGGGCAAATTGAGTGCCAGATTTACCATGAAATATAACGTCAGGCACGGATACCTATACCACACAAACGAGTAAAAGACATCATCATAGACAGTTTTGAGAAAAATACAGGTAATTCAAAACATGGAAAGTCGGTGAGGTCCTTGTTTTGATAACATTCCGCTAGTATATACGGTCAACCTCCGGACTGTGGCGATGAAGACAACAGAAAGATTCCGGCGAAAGGACACCACGATCCTCTTTTTACCAACCAAATTTGCACGGCAGAGATTGGTAGCTCAGAAATGTACAAATGTCATTATTGTCAACCCAGGCTGTTAGTGTGTGCTTGGTCAAAATAAAGAGTGCAATATCGGTGAGTTCGCCAGCCTTATCGTCAACCACAGCGAAAGTTACATCGGCAGTACCGATAGATGCTTGAACTCTACGATGAGGGAACATCTGTCGAAATGAGTTCAGGATGTGACTGCGCAGTGTACTTCCAATGTTCCGTGATCACGCAAACTTCCGGCCTCGTCTATCGCCAAAGACATGTTGGCCACCGGTCACCCGATTAATCCCGAATCAACATTCAGGATTATAATGCGCCACGCTAATCCGTGTTTCCTGCGTTTCGCTGAGGCAGTCGCGACTAGTCATCTCAAGCCAGCATTGTATGTACAAAAACAATTATACGTAAGCCTTAGACTCCCATAGACCTGGTAGTTTTGCCCTGTTGTTCTCTACCTAATTTGCTATTTCATTTTCTTCACCCCTCACCCCAATAGTGTCATATATATGTTCGTGGTTATTGTTGTTTGGTACTGAAGAGGCAATACGAAATGCTACCACTATTCGTCTTCTTACTGCTTTGGCCAAATTTTTGAAGGGAACCAACTATTTCAAACCACAAGTAAGTTTAAAAAGATATGGATATTAGAA
>JTDE01000820.1:14170-40418 GCA_014338405.1 Paragonimus skrjabini miyazakii
AGCGGGACGGAGCACGGAGTACCCAGTCCATTGATGGCCAGTAACCATTAGTGGCTCGGTTCATACGCTCTTCGAATGGTGTTCAGCCATTCGGAGTATCCGGCACATTTGGCCTACCCACTGTAGCCGGTGATCACCGAAGTGATTCGTACGCCCTCATCGGGAGTTGTCCATGAGTGGTGGAGTCTGGAGACGTCAGTACGCCATACAGACAGCACACCGAACGAACGGCATGTCCGTCAGCCCATGTTTTCCCGTTTGGGCACCTGAATCACTTTTGCAGAGAGGTAACGTACGCCGTCTCGCAGTGCTATCAAGCAGCCCATGCGGCATTTTGTACGAAACCCGGCTGCCAGCCTTGTATTCACCACGCCCTGGTAACACTACTGCTCATTGTTCGGGACCGCTTGTTCTCCGGGAAAACCCCGCTTGTTTTGCAGTTAGCCCCCACATAAAATCATCAACATGGGGACGCGCTCGGTGCCATTGACCTAGCCCACCCGTTTACCCGGGTGCCGGCACTTTGGGCCAGGTCTGTTTCGTAGAGCAAAAATGAACGTACAGACTTTGTTCAGTGTAGCTGCTGATGGCTGGAAGAAACCGCAAAGCGGTCAGGCGATGACTTGATAACGTGGTACGAAGTCATTGACCACCCCATTCAGCAAGATTGGTAGATGCTGTATACCTGATTTCGAAGTTTTTTTTATCATCCACGCTGTTGCTAGGACACCCCGGTATCACGTCGTGACTATTCCGTTTCATATTTTTGTGTGTTTATTTTCTGTCTCAGTTTTCTTTGATATACATTCTTACTTACTGACCTATCTGCAACTTTGTGGACCATTGTTAGAACCGATGACAGCTCGAGCCATTGTATTTACAAACACAGGTCATTGATGAAGATTGGGTCTCTTAAGCTTATCCTTTTTTCCGAATCGGACGACTGAGGCATTCTGTCCCTACAGTGAACTTATGAACCTATGTTAATTAGAAATTTGGTCTGTGTTCCTATCGCAATTATTTAGTGGAATTGCCGGCGGGCCGTTCTGCTTCTGTGGTAAATGATTCTTCACTTCTCCCATTCCTTGGGAAGTAATAATGACCTTAAGAAGTCGTGGGCCACATTCCTTGGGTGCAGGATTTAACAAATGTGCTGAACTTGCACATTCGCCAGTTGAAGATCAGAAACCAGAAATTTTCACTGGTTACTATCATGCTCCGGCTCGTCCACACTGGAGTCCGGAACGCCCGTGATGGTTATGCTTCTGGATCGCCTAATACCTAAGGGTTCCTTTCTCAGCATCTTACTCCTCTGCCGTTCGGTTCAGGGTGTATTTGGAAAACCCGGGCTTTGGGGACATGATTAAGTTTGTAGAAAACCAAAAAGCACTTCTTCAGTGTTGTTAACACACGCCGATGCAGTCCGTACTAGTCTTGGCTTCTCAAAATGCACTGGACTATGGATTCTTGCCAATCATGTGAAGACGTGCAGAACGGTCGGATTCCCATTTTCGCACATAAGCCCGGCCAGAACTCGTGCTCATCGCAGGGTTTCAGACAGCTGTCGGTGCATTCGGTGAGATCCTGGATAATCACAGTCTTCCTGAGCAACCGGATTCGGGTTCTTTGACGTAGTAGCAGGAACACCTCTGGAAATCCCAATGGACTTGGCACCAGCTGAAGCTGCCGCGTACGATTTTATCGACTTTCTTTCCACTGCTGGTATTGTTGGCCAGTTTGGGAACCGACTGGTCCACGGTAGTAGTCTCGGGGACCAGATGTTGTGAAATTACGCATTCCGGCGCGCTGGTAAGAGTTAACTTAATGGACTCAGTCGAATAAACAACATATGGTGGCGTGAAAATCATTGTCGCAACAGTTATCCGAGCATACCTACACAAGTCAAACTAGCTGAATGCAATCCAAATGATTTGCGGTCAAAAATCTGTACGTGTCACCAGGCATACTCAGACACGTTCTGTGAACCCAAGCATTGCAGCAGAAGCACAGCATAGCTGAAGTTCAAACAGTCACATCTAGATGTTACAATATTCCTGGCAAAATCTTCAAGTTTCTTTAGTATGAGTAGTGTTAGGCTCCTGTTTGACTAGTACTTATAATTGGTAATGCGTTGTTCTCTGTGGCAGCAAAATATCTTAAAATTACATATCGTTTTTAGTTATCTTTCTTCATACTGTGACCTGTATGTCCGAGTTGTCTCGATAGAAGTGGGACTTCTTTTTCAGGCTTAAGGACCAGGATGATATTTGCCCCAGAGCTCGGTGCAGTGATAACTCTGCCTTCATATTAACTAAGTACCACCCCAGGTGCTAACCTTTTCACACTGTAATGCGATTAAATGTTTTGATCTGTTCTTACTTGAGGTGAAGATTCCACCTTTTCAGTCTGTTGGTGGTGCTATTTTACTTTTGTAAGGGGAATGTTGAAAAGGTGATACGGTGGCCCCTTGGGATACACTGGGCGTAGGCTTAAATTATGTGACTTACATTGGAGGTTCATTTGACGTTCAGCGCGTTTACTAATAGACCGAAGGTCCGCGATCTCGCTCTTCCTGTTCAGTTTTGTTATGGAGGATATTCTGGAAGGTGTGCTTGAGTAATCCAGTGAACTTCGTGCTGCCTTTACCCACGACACTAGGTTGACGGACATGAAGTTTACGGATGATATTGTCTTGTTTACCCCCTCTATGACAGACAGGGTGAATCATCCTCATCATCATAAACAGCAATACATCAGTGGTTCACACTGATGTTTAACTGCCACACAACCACGAAGGAAAAAAAGCCTATGTAGGAAGAGGGAGGAAAAAAGGAAGGGGAGGGGAAGGGGACCTAACTACTGAAAATTGCTACGTATATATTCAAACATACAACATCAAAGCGCCTACACCTTGCAAACAAACAACCGAGTTGTAAATGAAAGGGTGAATGGCCGGGCTGGTTTGTATGGAATATGCTTCACGTCTTCAAAACGAGACTGCACCTTGACGCGGTGTGACCGTTGGCGCATCTCGATGACCCACTGGGCTAAACTGGACGTTGTGGGGATCACACCGATAGTCATCTCAGGTTAGGGTTTGCGGTTAACTGTCAGACAGTTTCAAGACCATGAGCGGAGTACGTTAAAACTGCCCCCTTTCACCGTTTTTGTTTAATTTTGTGATAGACGATATAATACGGGATTGTCTCCGGTAGTCACAAGATGCTGGCGTGGACCTCATGCCGGGATTTGCTGTCTGTGATGATGGTGGTGAGTCGCTCACACCAGGCAGGCCAATAGGCAAGGGTCTGATAAACTACAGTCTCCTGGTCCTCCAGGTTGGAGATTGGAAGAAGGTCAGCATCCTTTTTCGGAAAAATTATCAGTTTTTAGTACACTGCCAGTGTTGCTTTATGATACGGGCTTTTTTGCCGGAAGCTTTAGCTGCGAACTCTAGTCGTTTACCTGTTTAGATCCTGGCGTCCTGAAAATATCCCACTCCACATACAACCACGAATATTCACAACACCAATAGCTCCATACTGCATCGGCCGTTTTGCAGTATAAATGGGGTTTCCTTATCTGCTACATACAACAGGGTGGATAGGCGAAAACATACTACCGCTGACCCAGTCCCCACCGTCCTATCAAATTTAGTCCCCACCCCCCTTCTGATTGCTATTTCGGGTAATTGCTTTGCAGATCCCACAGCAGATTTGGCTAGTCATAGTGACAACGTGCCGATAAGCCCCATCTCTTGCTATCCAGTCTCAGAATTCCCTCGTCCTTTACTTAAATCTGGAATGCGAATTAATGTAGGTACCTTCAACGTTCGCAGTCTAAATAGATAGATCAACAGGCCGCTCTCGCACGAACGTTAGACTCGTTGAGTGTCGATGTCTGCTGCATTTCGGAGACTAGAATCTAGGGCCAATAATCAACGTATAAAACTAACAGCACCTGCACTGTCTAATCGACAATGACTATTCTGCGGCCGCCATCACCGATCAAACCGGAATAGGTATAGTCCTTAGCACGACGACTGCAGTCGCATTAGTAGACTGGATTCCTGTTAATAGTGGACCTTGTGTCGTCCGCTGGACAGGTTCTGTTAAGGTCAATTGTAGAGGCAAAACCTTCAAAAACTCTTGTAATTGTGTTTGTTTATGCTCCAACTGACTGTATTAACGTCAGTGTCAAAGACGTCTTTTACTCGGATCTGGCCGTTTCCCCTCGATCGACACATGGTTCTGATATAGTCGATTTGACCGGAGATATGAACACATAGATCGACCGCCTTGAGGAGGCTGAATCTGGTTTGGGTGGCAGGTTTGGGATAGCGTCACATCGGTCGGATAATGGCTGGTAGCTGTTGTGAGTGTGTTCTAAGCGTAGGCTACTTCTGGCTGGCACTAATTTTAGGCATCCTGCGCGTCGTTGTTATACTTGGTGCCCTCTTCTCCGAACTAGACTTGGTCTCAGATAGACCATATAGCTGTTAGTTGAGGGCGTATCTCCATTCGGGATTGTCTTTCTTATTGGAGCACATACTCCGATTCTGATTCTGCGTTACAACTGTAATATTGTTTTTACTTTTGCTCATCAATGACCCCATCGACCGCAACAGCTGGTTGTTGAGAAGCCGGCCAGTCCGTCGGTAAAACCCAAGTACCACACTCGTCCATAGTGCAAACTTGACAGTTCTCACATTGAAAATCCTAATAGCCGCTGGATCCAAATCTTACAGGGCCATTCGTGAAGTAGATTATGTGGCACCGTGGTTCGTGAGTTAAACGAACGCTAGATTTCAGAGGAATCCCTGGATCCGTTAGATGCTGGACGGAATATTCTTCCTGTCATTTCACATAACAAGTTTAGGAGGGATATCCGTAGAAGTTTGAAGTGTGACCTTAATGGCGGTCGTGTGGCTCGACTAGTTGAGAAATTTGATGAAGTGGCAACCGCTTCCGTTTCAGAGAATACTAGAAAATTCTTCAAGCCTATGTATACTACTACTCCAGTGCGGCTGCTTGTCAGTAAAGCTATCGGTGAGACACGATGCTTTCATCCTTGATAAGTCCAGTAGGTTAGAGCAATGGGCGGAACAATTTGAGGGTCAATTTGACTGGCTTGTTTCTATCGTGTTAGTCCCCGAAAACTTGCGGTGTACCACTCTGGTCGGTTGATTTAGGATCGCCTACGAAGACAGGTCCGCTACTAAATTTAGACTATCAAACGCAGTAGGACTGCTGGTCCATATGATCTGGTGGTAGCACTTTTTAAAAAATGGTAAGGAGGCGTCATTGGAGGCCCTGATAGTGGTTTCAACATATGTGAACGACGGATAACACCCTCTCTATGCTAGGGTCAATCGGTATTAGTTGGCATATGCAAGAAAGGAGTCATGACCATAGGGTGATTGGCTTGGCCCCAATCATTATCAGGGTTTTGGCATCTATCATACTTCATCGACTCACTGCAGCTCAGGCGGCAGCCGTCAGGGAAGAACAGGCAGGAGTTCTTTCTGGATAATGTGGCATTGATCAAATTTCCATTGTTAGCCAGATTCTGGAGCAACATAAGTATTGTAGACCAACAGTTGTCTTTCTCAACTAGGAAGGCGCGTTCAATTTAGTAAGTCGATCTACACTTTTAGAGTCGCCTAAACACAGGTTTACCGACCAAGTATGTGCACATACTTTCGGCGCTTTATTCTCATAATTCGGCTCATTTTAGGGTTTACGGTGAACTCTGACAGTTACAACACGAAGGGTCGTATATCTCAAGGTTCACTTCCAACATTTTTGTTTAATTTATCGTAGGCGAACAAATGAAAGACTGTCTGCGGCACTGACAAAATGCTAGCATGCACCTCCTACCTGGTGGAAGACTCACGATCATCATCATAACAGCCATGAGCCTGGCCAGAAGGCACTGTGGCTCCGGCTGCTGTTTACCTCAATAATGACGTGAAATATCCTAGGGGAAAACCTTACTGACTGATCTTGATTATATTGATGTCAGTGTTGTTTGACAATTTATAGGCAGCGAAGACAATGCTAGACACCATTCCCTGCTGCACTAAATACTTCACAATGCGCTTCTCAGCGTCACAATGTTTCTGCAGGACAATGAGGTTATGGGGTTTTTTGACCAGTTTTTGTACTTAGGAAGTTGCAATATCAGTAGCGGAGGTGTTGGGAGTGAAGTAAAAGCCCATGTCTCCAAGGCTATAGCGGTAATCTCCTATCTAGGACACCTCTGACGACAGAAAAGTGCCTCTCTGGGGGGTTAATCGCGTGTATAGAGCGACTGTGAGAGTCGAGCTACGTTACGGCTCGAAAATTTGGTCGATGAAGGTAGAAGGCACGAACCGTTTCCCGTCATTTTATCATCATTATCTACTTTTGATCGCTCGTATCGGATGGAATCAACGAGTAAGCAGCGAAGAGGTTAGGAAGCAAGTATTTGATAGTGATTGCCAGGCAAGCTGTGTTGTTTAATCTTCAAGTTCGCACACACTTAGATGGTTAGGCCATGTATTAAGGATGTTCACTAGTCGTCTGTTACACCTAGCACCTTTTGTTGATAACTAGCTTAAGGTGCGATGTAGACAAATAGTGACCTGGTGTAGAGAAATAAAGTAGTAGTAGGGTTGCTCGCTGTAGGTCGGGTTCGTCTCCCGGGCTGGGACTCTCGTAAATGACAGAACCAACGGCTGGAGACTGTAGATAGGATGGCATCTAATAGGGTTCAGTGGCGTGAGTATTGTTCTTTCGTGTAGTCTGTGAAGTAAGTACACTTAATGATAAGGGGCAGTAAAAGCCGTAAGGAAGCTATCTTGCTTATGGCGTCTTACTTTCACTTATAGCTCACTTGTTTGTTTGCAAGGTGTAGGCATCCCGATGTTGATTGTTCGGGTATGCACGTAGTTGTTTTAGTAGTTAGGTCCTCTAGCTTTCTCTTTTCTTAGCTAGAACCTAATTTTTTCCATCGTAGTTGTATGACATTCGAGCTTCAGCGAGAACTACTGATGTTTTTCTGTCTATGTTGATGATGGTAATGACGAGCAGGAAGAGGATGAGGATCGCGCCTTCAGAGTGTACACTGGTAGTTCGGAACCGCACGGTTCACACTACTACGTTTTTCGCTTCATGGGGCCCGCTTGAGTCCGATTAGTTTCATATGCTTGGGTTGCACAGTATGCACAGCTTGTAATATTGTTGATGAAATATCAGAGAGCATAGCAGAATCACGGTTTGTCTTTACCTACTTGAGTCACCCGTGGCTTCGAAGCAACACCTGGTTGCTGTTAGAAGGAAGGGTTATAGTGCTCTTGTCGTTGTTTTTTCTTTATGGTTCAGAAATATGGCTAGTCCATGTTATAAATTGAAATCGACTCGTTGTTTGTATGTCCATCGTTGTCTCCATCAAGTGAGCAATATGTCCGTTCACTGGCGCGTATTTCGGAATGTTCGGGACGCGTGCCCAGTTGATCAGCTACTCGGGCTGTACAGCCTGCGATGGTTGGGTCACGTATTCAGCATGCCGACTGAACGTTTTGCACACCGGGCGTTGTTTATTAGGAGCACTGACAGTTGGATAAAATCGCGGGATGATGAAGCAGAAAAGTGACCACGAAATGTGATAATTTTGACTGTTCCGTGGAGCAAAGTAGGCTAGAGTTCCCTGTCCTGTCCTCGTGGTCATTCATAGGTTAGAAACGCTATCCGAGATGACAGTGTGCAACAGTCAGCGACGCACATGCATTCATACTAGTTCTTCCGCTTAGCCTTGTGCTGCCGATTTCCACCTTTTTTAGTAGTGTCACATAGCGGCCCAAACCACAGTACAATCTGGTAAGGCTGATAGCCGTCATGAGTGATTGTATGACGCCATTATCGCGATTAATATGTATTATATATTATGCTTTGGGATTGGCTTATGGGTTTAAAATTGCAGTTATTCTACGGGTCTGTTGTATAGATTCAACGTTGGGGGTCGCTGATCGGTTCGAGCAATTAAAAACTTCCATTAACTACTGTAGACTAAAGGAGATGTCCATGCGATTTGACTCATCTCAAATGACAGAAGAGTACTTCCACCATGTTTAGTTGGTGCATAGATAAGGCGATCCTGAAAGCAGCATTTCTTTTCAGGTGAAATGTCTGGTCGTTCGTAGTGGAAATGTCAGACCGTCTTCAACTCTTCGACCATCGGTGTCTGTGTTTAACTTTACACATTGGCGGCCCCAGCGTGTGAGTAACAGAGAAGTTTGAAGTGGATGTTTGGCAATGAGTAACACAAACACAAATAATAGACTATCTACTGAGGACACCAGCTAATTACCTGCCACACCGAGCACTGTTTGTTGATACCGAATGATGTAAGTTGCGCGATTGATAAATGACAGCTTGGTATACAGTATTGAGAATGGTTACCAGTGGGGTGGCCATTGTGAAACACCTTTGTATCTCAGACTGGAGCTCCCTTTACTCGTAGTGTGCAGCTCGATTCGAGAAATGGAGAAATGTCATTTGAGTTCTGTTTCTTGAGTGTTTTCGTTATATGACTGAGTTGTATACACACTGAAGACAATCGATGAAAAGAAGCAATGAAATCCGCATGGCAAGCTGTTTTATAGATGCCGTCTTGGTCATACTTTCACTTTGGTTGTTTGTTTGTAAGTTGTATACAACTCCGTGGTGTGTATTGAGTTTAAACATAGGGGATTTCAGGAACTCTCCCCGTCCATCTCTTCTCTTATGATTGTATTACTCAAACTCGATTATTAAACGCTCATTTTACTTCAGTTGCAGGCTACGCTATGATCAACACATGAAACGTCTGGTTTGTTATGAACTGGCATTCGAATACGCGTTGGTGGAACGGAGTTAACGATTCGGTACACCCCCTTTGTCGCTCAGCTCACGCTTGCGTTGCACACGGTCGATATATCTACGTGCTGAACGGCTACACATCCACCGAGGATGAGGTATGGTCACATGTAATTATGCTTTTTAAACGGTATTCGTGAAAGCGACTGATTCACTGTCAGCTGGGTTGTTTTTTGTTACATATTACATCTCTTGCAGTTCTTTGAGATTACTGACTGGGAAAGTAAGGTTAGCGTATGTGCACAGGTCTCAATGCTATCTTCTCGCCTCTAACCCTTTTATATAACCACGTATCTATTCCAAATGTGTCCAGACTTGGAGTCACGAGTGTATAACACGCAGATTGGTAATCCCGTTCAACGTGATGGGAAAAGTAAATACTTTGGACTGAACCCCATTGACTTGATTCGTTTTACAAAATATTACTTAACTTCTTTAGAGTTACTTTGCTGATTCGAGATTGACTTGATCGAGGACAGTAAGCTGTTGTTACTTGCCAAACACGCCGATCGGATAAACGCTTTGTTGTTCGCAGACTTCGTTTAGTTTCAAGAGTAGTAATACCAGGTAGCTTTTGTATTCATAGACTTTTCAGCTAACTCCTTTCGAAAACGTTCACCGGCCCATATGAATGTGGAAGGTACATCGATCACCTTGAATAACCAGATCCTCAATTGGTTGGCCCCGAGTTTATGTGAATCATTGGCTTTTACCGGGCTCTGTCTGTCCCAATATTATAGAGTGCTTGTTGAGCCCCTGAATAATCGTAATAAGATGGGAGTGACAGATCAAAGAAAACTGCCTGTGTACGTTCGATTATGTGTTGAACGGCTCTGAAAGGTTGATTATTTTGTCGGTCTTGAAAATTTATAACTGCGAGAGTGCAAATGAGAGGAAAATATTGGAGGAGGTTGAAAGGACAGGTGTGTTGCAGGAACTCAACTCAACGACAGCCCATTAAGCATGTAGCAAGCGCACTTCAGCCCGTAGCAAGTAAAAACTGGCTAAAGGCAATTGTAAGAAATCCGGTGCAACTTCGTTCTACCGAAAGTAAACGATTGGAAGTCTTGTGAAAACCACATGGAGTGGCAAAGTGTCATAATGTGTGCGTGAAGCCTGTTCTTCGGATGTTTAACCGATTACTATCATAACAGACCGGTAGAGTGTTGCAGATTGAGTTGGTTTGAGTGTTATCTGATCTGACTCCAGCGCGTTACATCTGACCTGATTTTGGCTGGTGGGTGGTGGGATGCATTTGCGATGGTGGGTGCATTCAAAGGAATCTATGAATCCGTTTTCCTTCTCGTCGTCTTCGTTGTAACGTCGCTCTCTGTTTCTTCAAAAGAGTGGCCATATGTTAGGGTGCGACAAACGAACCCGGCTGGATTAAACATCGAACAATTACTGTTCCCTTTGAGGCTGCTATGGAAATAACTTGCACTTATCAATGAGAATGCAATTTCAGCAAGTGTGGTCAAGTGTACTGTTTCATGCCCTCTTACAAAAGTCCGTCAACCGTTTACTCTTGTTCCGATTGAGAACTGAAAAACAAGTAAGTGCTATCGATCCTTTTTCATATCCTCGAGTAAAAGTTTTCGAGCACACACCGACCAGGCTTTCTATTGCTTCCTCGCATATCCTACGGATGCGGAGCTATAGAGGTGTCCGGTAGCCGTGACTCATCGTCAGTAGTTATATAACTTGCAAGCTTCTCATCACTTAGATTTTGCTCCGTCTCAATCTGAACATCCACTTCAGTTAATTCAATCTGTGTCATAAGATGCAACGCATAGACATTGGGAACACTGTCAACGGTTTGAAGATCCTTACTGAAGTTGCCTTACTGAGTTGCCTGAGAATCAGAGTGTCAAAGATCTTTATGCCACCGATAGTTGCCATCAAACTCACCTTGGCGTACGCCATCTTCCAAAATTACGTCCTATCAGAAGTAGTGTATCGCGACGAAATCAATCATCCATGTGTAATATCCATTGAAGGAGGGGTTCGAGCCACCATCGAGTGACCAGTTCGAATATGATGTTTGATAGTGATTTAATGGAAATGTTGCTAAATCTCACTGGTAACTGATAGCTTGCGGCCCTATCGAGTCATTGAATCATTTGACAACTATGTGTTGTTGTTTATATGTCAACTGCATTAGTCACTCTTTGGAAATCGTGACACTGATTCAATGCTTTCACTTGCATAGATACATATTCAACTCAGACCCTGGCGTAGAAATAGGCGTAATGTCATAAAACAGAATACATGGAGAGAGAAGTGGGTTAGTACATTTAGAACATATTAACTTCCTCTTGTATGCGTCGTAAAATACAAGTCTGTGATAGCGTTTCCTTGGGTCCTAACCAGAGGGACTTGTTCAGTTAGTGGATACAAACCTGCACTGAATCGCCTTTACGCCAATTTATCTGGCTACCGCGTTACCTTCTGAAGCCTACATCACACTCCACAACTAAGGCGGTGTGATGGCGGTTCAACAAAATCGACGGTGAAAGGTAGCGTTAGGTACGAGGATGTTCATATCACGATATGTGTAGTTCTGTTATGTGACAATCTTTGCTCAAAGGTACAACTAAACGGATCTCTTTCTGCTCTTCTCAGTTAGAGTCTAACAGGGTGTGGATAGGTATAAGAAAAATCTTGCCGCAAACCGAAGCTGGTAGTAGAGACATTGTTATGCGTACTGCCGTATGCATCATTAGCTGCCGTTGTGCATTTCTCTGAAAAAGAATAACAGTTAGACTACCGAAATGGTGCCTAAGTGGCGTACAATATAAAACCGACAGAAATACTTTTATTTTCTGTGGTTGTATCTCTGAAACAGACAACTCTCCTCTATCTTTTAGTAAGCTGCTGGTTTGGAAACGCATTCCTCATGAGGCTTAATGAACCCACATTTCGGATGAATACATAAAATGACCGTAAGTTGCAAAACTAACTATTAGATTTTGAGCATCGTGTTGTCGGTTTTATAGCTGCAGCCTTTATTTGTTGGCAAACGGAATCAACTGTCAGTGTTGCTAACATTTTTGGGGCATGTTGATTAACAGAATGTGATTAGTGCAGTAAACAATGACGAATCCGTACTAACTATGCTTTTTATGCAAATATCTATCCTACAAAGCCATCCTCTGTTAAAATTAGAAAACAAGTGGGTTCTTGGTAATTCATCAGTTGGTATAATTCGTCAACGTTGATCGGAGTACGATATCGCGCGGAAATTCCCAGTGTAATCATAAAAATACTATATAGCAAACAAGCCTATTTTCAATTATTCACCATCAGGCTAAATATATCACATTTATATCACAAATTTTACAGGGGAATCATTTAAGAGCGTAAACGGGAAACGGGTGATTAATGTTTATACTCATTCACTCGTTCCTGTGGAACCAGTTATGTTGGCCGCACGACCAGACGCCTATCTGAACGGGTCCGGGAACACCACCCAGCTTGGTTCAACAGTGGAATAACGAAATCTGTCAACAGTGCCATACTATCGCACCTGGGGGATTCGAATCGCTCTGTCAATGTGACGGACGCATTTCGCCCAATCTACCGAGTTAAAGCCACCCAGCCGAGGGCTGTGAAGCGTAGGATTCTGTCCACAGCTGAAGGTATTGAAATTCGCCCGTACAACCCACCCATGTGCGCACAGAAGCGTTTTCTTCAGGCTTTGCATCTGCCATGGCCAACTCCACACTCTGTTAGCCCGTGATCCGTCTTGCCTATTGTGTGCTTCCATTGATGACACTGAGAAAGAAATTGCTTAACGCACAGCAAGGTATTTCTCATTGTTCCTTTCTCAACAAACTCACATGTATGTGATTCACGCTATTTTTATTCGCGGTCATCCACATTTGCCATTTTTAAACCTTCATTATTCATATGTGATGTGGGCAAAAAAATTAAGACGAAGTGCGATTTTTCCTTCACACAGATGTGCTTATTCGATCGAGTCGGACTGACACGTTTCGATACATTGACCAACTCCGTCCATTTTCTACCCGTTCATTGGGATTACGCATCAGTGAAGCGGCATGGATGCAGTCCACCCTTCCTGAACACGTCCGGTGTCTCAGTAGCCATTCGTCCGGGAACTACGCAGTCCCCGGCATGCATCTACGCATTTGCCGGATTTTCCCTGCTTGATGGATTTCATACAAACATTCTGATCTGTTACGAGCTCCCAAAAGATCATTCTTCAGTTGATGAGAACTTGTTGGTGCAAGTCCAGCCCCTTTGTTGTCGTGCTCGGGTAGTCAGCGGACATGGTCTCCTCACTTACATTCTTTCACACACCGCTGACTCCCAGGTTTCCGAGCTGGTATTATACACCACCTTGCGCGGTCTGCAACGACGATTACGATCTCGTACCAGATGGCATGCACGAGCCACACAACTCTGTCGTCGCCAGCCTTCACCACGTGACAAATTATGCATGGAGTATTGGTGCGGCCGTTTATATGCCTTCGGCGGCTACGGACCAAAGTTCCGACCTCCTTCCTATTGGCCACTGAAAGTGTTACAGTGGCCATTTCTACATGAAACAGGAACTACTAATGAGTGGTTTCCGTGTGAACAAGATCGCGGCTGGAATAGTCAATTGCTGATCTACGATCTCAGTGAGAACCAATGGATTTTGGTCACCGGTGAACAGACGAAAGGTCAACCACCTTCGGCACGAGCTGCACATCAATCTGCCATTTATGCTGATCGAGGTTGGTTATTCATTTTTGGCGGTCGAGGGCCTCCAGTGGCCTCGCAGTCTACCTCTATACGCGATACACGAGACGCACACAGAACTGGTCGACTGAACGATCTGTACTGTTTGAATTTACAACTTCTCGAGTGGACTCGCGTAACGACCCCGTTGGATCTCCCCGACATAAGTGACTCACTTTGGCCTTGTGGCCGTTCTTGGATGGGGATGGCTCTGATGGAAGCTCCCACCAGTGATATAAGTGATTGTATTATGCACAGCAGTCGTGGTGTGACTACCGAGCAGTCTGCAAACATAAAACCCGCGGTGCGTTTGTTTATTGTTGGCGGTTTTTCCAATTCCAATGAGGCTCTTTCGGACGCCTACTTTATCCAAGTGAACTCTTGTATCACACACGAAAAGTTTGAAGCCCGGGTACTCGCAACCACTGAGCAAGCTACGGATTTTCGCTGTGGTGTCACTGCACTATCTTTCACACCGCCCGTTATTGTAGACGGGTTTCGGTGTCCCACAGAGCCGGTGGTCCTTGACGGAGCTCTACTCAAGCTTGAACATAAATCTAATCACCAAATGGTTCTGCATGCTAACCAAAAGGTAACTGATTGCATTTGTGCCGCTCAAACTTGTTTCATGGATGCCGATACCTCCTACCACTCACTGATCTACAATCAGTTAATTCTCCACCCGCAAACAGTTTCAACCGCACCCGCAGTCAAATTCACACAACCATTCTTTCACGTTTCCAGGCTACATACCGATCTTATCGTTTTTCTACTTTGCAATTTTTGCCTTTACGATGTGTGTCTTCATTCCGGGGACCAACAGCTTAATTCGGTGGATCCGCTCCATTTGGCGAACGAACTTGATTCACTCTGTGTTCGCCTGCTAAATACCATACAACCTGTTGTGCAAGCACTGTCACATCTCATTCGTCTGTTTGTTCGATTCATGCTGCCTTGGGAGCCGGTGATGATGGTGCTGCGAGAAACAGGAGCCTGGCTTCCTCATTGTGTGCAACATCAATTGCTACAGCAGTTAAGTTCTGAATTTGCAACTGCCCCCACAGAACAGTATATCGACTTGATTCTATCCACGCAAGCCACTCTGGACAAACTCTGTGTTTTAATGCCGGTGAACCAAATTCATATCCCCGCTCCATTTTACAAGCATGTGATTAATACGGATGAGCAATTATCCCATCAGATACAGCATACAATCTTGTCTCTCCTGCTCTGGGCTGGTCGGAGTCCCTTGAGTGCGACTACTCAGGATCTGGATGTGCTACCACGTACTGTTGGTATCCCCTCCTCACTGGTTGTAGCCGGTCGCCCGTCGCCGAGATTTTGGCACACAGTAACCTATGCGCTGAATGGTTGTTTCTACGTGATAGGCGGTTCAACTGCGGAAATTTTCCATCGGCCTGTTGAATGCTACCGACTGATCGAGCCAATCAATCTAGCCGATGCATGTCTGCGGCAACTAGTTAATTGCGTTTTTGATCATTGTCTAGGTCATGTTAGAAACAATCGACTGACCTCGGCTACTCGTTACCGAAATTTCCTACAACCTGCTTGCAGTTCATCTGACTATGTTGTGAAGTACCGACAGCCTAAAGATCAGAAATGTCCTTTGTGCACACAGCTCCGGATGTTAACTAACCCGTCGATCGATGCGAAGCTCTCCAAGTGGCTCATGTAACAAGGATCAATCAGAGGCTATTGTCTTTCTTTCCATATTTCATTTGGTTTGTATTAATCCATCCAGTGATTAACGCGACATGTAAATACACATACCCATCACCCGGCTAATTTTAGTTTGACAGGACGCGTGCGTACAACAATTTTAGTTTTGGTCCCCAGCGAGTAATCAGGTTTTTTTTACTTAAGTCAGTCACTACTCTGACATCTTATCTCAGTCTCCTTATTCAGACAAAACATTCAGCTAGTCCACTTCGAGAGGAAGCGCTAGACTCCAGTTTCATCCGCTCACTAGAACTAGTCCGTGGTTCTTCTTTTTGCTGGGATCAGCAGTTTAAATCAAACCCTCGTGTTTGTAGGGCAACTTGAGCAATATCGGAGCGGTCGCAGTGTGTGTCTGGATGGACTCGATCAGTGAAGTAGTAATCAGTCCGTGTTCATTTCACAAGAAGCACGAACAATATGGCTTAGTTCCCGGTTCGGACAAGGAGAGGCACTATTAGAACTCCGATTTTACTGATTCGTGTTCGAAACGAGGATACTGTGGTTAAATGCGAGGTCTTGTCTAAGCAGTAACTTCCAGTTTGGAGTAATTGACTTGTCTCAAGGTCAGAACTGGCTTGGACGTAGTACTAATAACACCTTGAACTTGAGCAATTAAGATGTTTTCTCTCGGGCGCAATTATACGTATTACTGTCAATGGTGTAATAAAACAATAGTAATGAGAAGTTGGTTTAGTGACAATCACTGCAGGAATCCCTGCTTTTCGGTTCACTGAATACATCTGGGAAATTGCGATGCTGTGTACAATCCTATCTCTAAAGGTTAATGAAGAATTTAGTTCACGTATTTTTGATGTTCGCTGTCGCTTGGTCTTGTATACCTGTGAGACATTATTCAAGCTTAAATGAGCGTTCGTAGTCGTCGGAACTCATCAGTGTTGTGTATTATGTTTATCAGCCACATTCACTCTGAGCTGTCTCCAATGTCGTAAGAAATCATTAGAAGACGTTTGTTCCGAATGAAAAAAGAAATTGCCAACCATGATTTGTTAACTGGGCGAGTCCATAATGTCATTCTCTAACTTTTACCGAATCATCGGAGTTTATTCAATTGAATTCTGGTGCAGGATGACGCTCGTCTTGTTCAGTCTATTGATTTAGTGTACGTAGGCATTAACAAGCCAGTTCGTAGGAATCAACAGTTAAACTGTTCGCTTACACTCGTTCACCTGCATCTTGTTCCAGCTTGTGGTGAATGCTGGTAAGAGATGTGGTCATTCACGAGTAGGGTGTCATAGCCTAGTGTGTGTAATAACATCTCACCCTTACACATCCTGTCATATGGTTAGATGAAGGTCTTGCTGGTTGTAGTCGGATCACGTATGCACAATACGTTAACACACACTACCGTTGTATCCAGAAAGTAGAGCACACCAAGACAGCTTACTATCGGATACTGTGCATAAATACAGAACAGTGCACAAGCACATTTGTGTGCCGTTGACGTATTCACTACTACCCAGTCTATAAAAAAGATACTCGATTGAGTGACTATCATAACACACCCACTCCAGGATTTTCACGTGCACAACGAGTGGTGATTCTGGCGTCGTCTTTTGTGAGCCACAGGAATTGTTATGTACGCTACATTCATTTATTGCCGTTCGGATTGTTCGGTTCTACAGTCGAGATCTATGCCGATGGTTTTCGTCGCCTGAAAACTGTCTCGATTATGTAAGACTGGCTATCCAGGAGAGGCACCGCTGTGTTCCACCAGCAGTGACGTAGTGGTTGGTTTTTATGTTCGGCGATTTGACCAAGTCACTCAGTTTTTGATTTGCCTGGAAACACTTACGTCATACACATCATCCTATGCATCCAAAGGCTTTCCGATGACTAGATCGTCAATGGTACCTACCTCTACAGCATATTTACCGCGTCGCGACTCGTAGGCACTGACTACTGTGGATTGGGGCTGTTTAGTTACAACTCGGCTAGAGGTAATTGGTCAAGGTTCATAACGTTACAAAGGTCGGAGTGGATCCACAACAGATCATCGTCACCAAGAGCCTATCAGAAGATCGGCACAACATTAAGTGGCTTGAGGTGCCATTCTGTTCGTCTGTTGTTTATGAAGACAAAGAGGGTGGAATGTGTAGTCCCGTCAGAGGATTGTAAAGCATAATGCACCGAAGAGGTTGGGGAAAATTTACTCCCTGATTCACAAAAGGCTAACGATACGGAATTTGATCGTGAATATCCCGGAATTGGTCTTCTTCGTTGCAAACCTTGCGGGTTCACCAGGGCCATACCGATTCCAGAGTTATGTACGGCAAAGTGACCAAATTAGTATGAGCTCGAGGGTACTTCAGGTTTGATATGTTCCATACAAACTTATTTACCGCAAAAGATGGGTTAACTTTTTGACTGAGATTGGGCTGAGCAGTACGTGGTTAGCATCTCGAACAGACAGACTGGGTGGTGGGCAGTCAAGGCTTTCGAGTCAATTGTTTGATCTAGCGGCAATTTCTTTTAGTTAGTGAATTCATCGCAAAGATCTGTATCCCATTCCCAACCCCTATCAGCGAATATTTCGCCAACAGTCGCTCTTCGTTGAACGGACTCCTTATGGATTTTAATGTGGCTGGTTCGTTTGACGGCCGCATAATCAGGTGGTGCTAGTCATGAATCCTCTATATTTGCGTGGGCGGACGTGTACAGGGAAACTTATTGCAAAGCTACTCATTCGGATACGACGAACCGTTCATAATTTTAGTCCGAGAATAATTCATTCTGTACAAATCAATGGATAACATCAGACCTGATTTTCGCATTCATTTCAGTCTCTCAACGTTGCACGTATTGTTTGCTATAAATGGTCTCCTAATTGGAACATGGTAGGTAGTCGATACTGGTGCTGATCAGTCCTGTCTGAGCAGGCCTTATCAGCACACTGTTCTGTCCGGAAAAGTGTGGGTTGTCCCTTCAACGTCAGGTCAACTCCGCACCGGAACTCAACCATGGTCACATACGCCAAGTGGGTGGTCGCCTTAAGGTTTTTCAACTGGCGCGTTTTATGTAATATGTATTTTATCGTCGCCTTGGTTACGCGCGGCAACACCGTTTATTGGAAGTGCGAAACAAAGTTAGGTCACAGAGGTTCTAAGTTTATAGCACGAAACGATTACCATAGATGACCGACAGACATAGAGCGAATCAAATTAAACAGTCGTATATGGTAGTCAGGGTGTCGGAGCAAATCACGTTACGAGGACATCGAAAAGCAATGCGAGAAAACAGTCCAGATAGCGCACACGCGTTCGACCGCACACCTGCAATCTGATTGACTGAGTGGAACCATTCCATCACCCTCGGTCATACCATCCGAGCTGGGCCGACCGATCGATGTGGCGTGATGCGTCCTGGCTGCCTCGTTAGGAGATGCGCCTTCTAACAGTATGGCAAATGAAATCGCAAGCTACAGTCACGACCTGAGTGGGAAGATCAAGACATTTGAATTGGAGGTTTCCACCACCGGCGCGCCGCCCGTTCCAGTCGCATTTCTTGTCCCAAAAGGCACGTTTAACGTAAACGTGACTGTCAGGCTCCGATTGGGAGGATTTCGTGGCAGGCTGTGCATTCTGACATTGCCGGTAACCTCATTTACGAGTTCTTCGTTCTGACAGCTGCATCGCGTGTGTGCACTTAGAAAACCTTTCCGTGCCGAGGATAGTCGCTGTGGCTCGACTGCACAAAAGAGGAATACGGCTACCGTTCGTTCAATGTAGAAAACCAACACACCGAGAACAAATTCTGAAACTAATTCAAAATGACAACTGTCCACCCAACAGTGCCTATTTTCAATTGATTGCAAACAATTTAAGAATCACGGTCATCCAAAGCGACATAACAGCGATAGATACTGATGGTGAACTGCAAAAACGGAACAAACTATGGTCTATGATTAAAACGCAGTCGGCTTTCGTCCTAATCTTTAACAACTATCTTTACGTTTAAACGCAATTATGCAACATCAGTGCACCTACGCCGTGCACACAAATAACCAAGTTGAAACTGAGAATAAGATGACTTCTTTATTGCTGCCGCACTTCATTAATTCCACTTGTTTCACAAGGTTGACGACATCCGTTTCCGATCAGTCTGTCACAATGACCGAAGCCAAAGGACGCCTGCGCTTTAAACCATCAACCCCAAGTGGCTTGAACTACACCACTTGCGGTCCCACTCACACACCACGTATCCGATGTGAATCCGAATGAATAAGACCAGAAGGCGTGTGAGTAAGGCCTTCGTGTCCAGCTGGCCAATGCTGCTTAGCCAATTGATAAGATAGCCCGAAATTGGAAACCCTATCCCTTGAGAAATAAACAGAGAGTGAGACTCCAACGGTAAGATCTAAACTGAGAAGAAAAACATTGAAAATATCGTGCAAGAAGTATCCCAGTATAGGAACATATGCTAGTACAAACTAGAGAGGATATGGAATAAAGATAAAATTCAGCATTGGACTGGAAGAAAACAAGAAGCATTCTCCATACACCACTCCAACAAAACTGAAGAAAAGGAAAGGTAGAATGCCAGAGACACCCCAGTTTCTGAGAATGAGAGTAGAGGAGTTGCCAAACAACAGTGGTCGTTGGTTGATGCTTACTCACCACCTTCAGGTTGTGGTTCTTCAGACACGTTTTTCAAGACGTCCGAAAGCATCACTAGTCTTTGCCATGCGAGCTCGTAATTCGCAATCCGCGGACAAATCTGCAGACGAACTACTATCCAAGTAGCAGAAGTCAGTGCAGATATGGACACTGTCTCCATTGATGCAAATTTCAGATGCAGGAACAACACCTCCGGCCGGAGGAGACTGAAAGAAAGAAAATGCCTTACCTGTGTTGATATAAAATCCAAACTCCACCGAATCCTGGAAAATAACTGTTAGCATGGCAGTCAAATATAAATTAAATAGGAATGGGGATAAAAAAACACCCCACGCCAGTGAGAATGTCAAAACCAATAGGGGCCGGTCCACACGATTGTACCTTCGCTTTCATGCCCACATGCAACATTATAATCAAACTGACGAAATTACTTAGACATCCAAACTTACGAAGCATCGTCCACAACGCATCGCGGCTCACGGAATCAAAGACCTTGGTGAAGTCCACGAAGACAGCATACACGGGATAGTTGAGTTCTGGACATTTCTTCTGCAGCTGTCGAGCAGTATACACCAGGTCAATCGTGCTGCGACTTGCCCAGAATCCACATTGTTCCTCGGGAACATTGGCCTCCAAAACGTTCGCATTCATCCCGTTCAGGAGAATTCTGGCAAGCACCTTGCCTGCGCAGCTGAGCAGACTGATGCCCCAATAACTGTCGGTGTATTGTTTGCTACCCTTACCTTTAAACAAACTACCAGACCATCCTTGAACTCTTGTGCCATGTCTTCCTGCTCCCAGATGGAGTGAACCAGCTGGAGCAAAGCACGTTCCAACGCCGGTCCGCCGTCTTCAGAATTTCATCTGACAATCCATCCTTGCCTACAGCTTTCCAATTGCGCAGTTTGCTAACCGCTGTCTGCGCCTCTGGCAAATCCGAGGTGAGAGCAAGTGAAAACTTGATGGCCTGTTGCGACAGGCCGTTCTCGGTCACCCAGTAATTCGTAGCAGGCCAGTTTAGTTAGCTACCAAAGTGTTTATGTCAGACTGATGATGTCCTCTGACTGGGTGCATGAACAACCGGTGTCCACGTCAACTAGTGCCTTGGCAGACTGGACGGATGAACCAAAAATTGTCTTAAGCGAATCGTAGAACTGTTTGTGCTCAGCGTAACCCTACATCCGCTCACCTTGCTTCCTATACCAGTCGTCCTTGATTCGGCGCACACGTTCGGCCAGTTGATGGCGACTACTCCGTAACGTCGCCCTCTTGTGTTCACTGTCCGGATCAATTGTGGAGGTGGCAAACGTTGCACGTCGTGATGTTGCTTGCATTCAGCTGGAATCGAGTGTTTATGATGGCCAGCTCGTGAGTAGCACATAGATGGAGCAGACGATCATCATTCTCGCTGACTGAACCAATGCCGCAGGGTCCGAGGACTCCCGGTCAGGTTGTGGAGTCGCACCCAACTCGAGCGATCAAGTCATCCAGAACAAAGCCGATCACTCACCGGTACTGACCGGATTGTGGCCGACAGCCGATCCTAGAACTGATCCTTTGTATCGTCAATATGACACATAATTGGACCATAAACACTAACAAATGTGGCACACTTATCTCGGCCTAGTCGCAGGTGCATGAATATGGTTCGAGGTCTGATGCCGTGCGGTTCGCCTACGATCACAGTATTGATGTGATCAACGACTGAAAAACAGACACCATGCTCCCGAGCATCGTCTGTCGGGTAACCTATCCAGTAGGAAGTGTACCCAGCACCTGCCTCTCGGGGCCTACCTTGATCTACAAGCCTTGTCTCACTCAGGGCTGTTACGTCGATTCCATACCGGCTCAGTACCATAGCAATCAATGCGGTTGGACATTCTGGCCCTTCTGTGGTGTTGCATCGATCCAGTAGCGTGTGCACGTTCCATGTCCCAACGGAAAGCGTCTTGCGTCCCCGGACGTATCTCAAGTTGGTCTTCATGTTACGGAGACTGCAGTGAGCATTGTCTGCTGTTGGATTCGTGCTGAAGTGGTCATTAAGGGAAGGATGGGGTTTGGCAGTAGCATATTTTCACCTGTCCACCCTGCCATGTGCAGCAGATTAGGGCGATCCGGTTTGTCCTGCGCGACGGCGGATGCAATATATTCGGTTTGTGTTGTATACTCATGATTTATGTGGGCTTCGGATACTACCAGGACGCACAGTCCTAGACAGGAGAGCGATTAGGGTCCTCAACCAAAGCATTTGGTTCAAAAGCCTGTGCTGCAAGGTAGCGAATGACACACGCAAAACCATCGAGCATTGGCAACAATCAAGTTGCAATATCTACGTACACGTTCGAGAGCCACACCTGCTGCAGAGACAAACAAGTTACACACACAAAATCAGACCAGACAAGAACAAACATCAAATGGAAACATAAAACTACACACCGGCATCCTCCACAACGAGCCTAACTGCATTTTTTCTGGCCGCTCACATTCGACCAGTCTAACATGATTGTACCTGCAAAAATCGATATCCCAATCAACATGGCCCGCCGGATGAAAACAGTACACAAACGCGACCACCACACCAAGGTATCAGAAAATATCGGGACGTGCTTCACATAGAATAACGATTAGGCCACTAAAACCGACAGGCTACCTTGTATCGTCTCCGGCCAAATACATGGGCCATAAACGCCTCAATCTGAGAGACTAACACAGCCTTATGGGAACTTTCCTCATCTCCTCATACCGAATAATCGACTGTTCATCGAGCACTTTACGTCAATCGGCTAGGGAATGTGTAAAGAATCTCAGATGTGACAAACGATTGGTTGATGTCTATAGTACATGAACCAAACACTTGTTATTGTTCCATAACCTGTGTGTCGGGGAAATAGAATCAGTGTGCCAGAACTGATCATGACATCTATAGCAAGTGCTAACAACAGAAAACCGGACGAATGGACCAGTATATTGGAGGCCTTTACTGTAATTCGTTATTTCACACGTGCATCATCATCATCATCAGAATAAATGTTCCCTTATATGTGTTTCGCTCCGTCACACTGCCGTATCTGCTTCCCGAATTACGTGCTGAATTAACCAGCCCATAGTATCGATCCTAACCTTTTCGAAAATTACTGGAACCTGCTGGTACACAAGGATATTGAGGCATGTAACTATGATTTGGTTTGACTGCAATGCATGGGCCGAAACGCTGCATGTACTCAACATGACAAATTTGTCGTTACTCATATTCCCAAATTACAGCAAAAGGATAGGAGCCGAATGTTTTATTATCACAGAGTTGCTGGGACATGGCTGAATGTACACACAAAGGAAATTACTCGAAGTGAGCTTATAAGTCAGTTAAACGCATATACAGGTGCATAGCAAGAATAGGGTTTAAAATAGAGGGTGGACAATCTTGTCAGCTGCGTAGTCATAGTAATGATGTCGGTCACTTGGCCTTTACATGTTAGGGAAATAGAAATTTATCACAAAACAGAGATACCAGGTAAAAACGCTGCGTGGCCACAGACAGTCGATTACGCCGCCAACCTGGCACAGCTGTTGCGACGAGGTCCCGAAAGCCCCGATGCAGCGTGAATAGTACAGGTGATGGTTTTGTTGGAATGCGTCGTGGTACGACAACGAGGCTGCATTCATCTGAGGAATGAAGATCACAATGATGATGGAAGATCTGTATTCGTGGCGGATGATTACTACTATCGGGGATGTCTAGACGTATGAGTTGGCCACGACGATTTAACAGAAGTAAACTAGACGGGGTAAGCCATTCCATGTGACAGACGTTGTTGGAGAGAGCTGAAGAGGAACAGGAAACAAGCAGCAAGTGAGTTAAATTACGATATGCAACAAAAGATGACCTACTACAGATAACAGTTGGTGATGGGGATACTGGAAATAATCAATCAGCGCGAACTCGCCGGCATTCGTTCTAAAGGTATTGTCTCTCTTCGGGTAGGTAGTTCTAACGATACCTGTTGACCGCGCCCAGTTATCACAAAAGCAGACAGGCAACTGGAGCTTTGATTGCGTCAACTAGTGGACATATCCATCCAACGAGAAGCCATGACTCTAGAGCAGGAACCTGTTCCGAGAAAGCATTGTTTGATATTCTTATCCGATACGGTAGACAGCTTCCGCTTCTCCAGGTCACAACGACCTTGTTTATTGCACGCATTCTGACCACGTACTCAAACCAACAAAACTTAGTGACGTTAACTTCTCTTTGCGCCCGCCTCATCTTCTATGCGATGAGCAATGTCGATAAGTTTGTCTACATGTCAAGCTGTATTTTTAAACTAAGGACGAACAGTCAGGAAAGAACAACCTAGTCACTGGACGTTACAACAAACTGAACATCAGTGAAGTACTGCTATTCGTTGTCTATTAATGCGAAGATTCAGTGGCTGTTTGATTGAAGACAGAAACTGAGTTTGACCAATTCATCCAGTAAAGGTCTCATCAAGGTTACATGAATCTGTCACGAACGGCATTCCTCCCCACTTGCAGAATAATAAGTCCCTTATCATGTGGGCGCGCGTGCGATATCCAGATTATCCCTCTGGTTGACAGTTTAAGAAAACATGCGCGACTTGATATTATCTGCCAACAAACCGTACATAGATTTGCCGCAGTACGCGGTAACGGACTTGTTCAGTCGTCTTGACAACGGTGATTACCCACCGAACATAATCAAGGTCGAGCGATAATCAACCAATCAGACTGTAGTCTGGACTCCTACGTTAAGCTAGCTGCTTAGACCCAGTCAGATTTATAAATTGCTGCCTGCCGTCACTCATCGGTTCCATACAAATTCCGTCTAACGAAGATAATATTTCACACATTTAGGCAGCTGGCCTTCATTGACTAGTCGATAAAAGTACACCGTTTGTATGCACTGATAGACACGCGGCATTCTGCAGATATTTTTTGCCCCGATCTCAAAAAACGGGGCTAGCACAGCGCACACAGCGTCCTGACGTTGGATTTTGCAGAAATCGGCATCTCAAGAGTCAAACATTAAATTCATGTGAAAAGTTAAATACTTCTGATTATCATAGTTTCCTTCTGGATTTTGCTCGCACGCATACACATTTAATGAACCAGTATGACAATGACTTGCATGTTCTTTGGCAAAGTGAGAAAACTGCGGGACAAAAATGGGTAGTTTTCTCCGGAGTAAATGTAGCTGTTTTTGAACGTTCATACACCTAGATATTTATCAAAATAATCAGCGAATTTTTACAAACGTATGGTTTTGTGTCAAATTACTTCTAATCCTTGATCAGCAAGACCGGATATATACGACTTTCATGAAACACAATAAACTGGAAAGCAATGTGGCTGCTGCGATTTTTAAAAATACTGAATTCGGGTGAAAGTCTGCTTCTGTTCTATAACGTTGATATCATGCCTTTAGATGGAAAAGTTGATTTAAAAATTAAGATATCTTGCTGACGCTAAAACAAAGAGGTTAAAAATTGTATATCAAAATGTTGCTTTGTGCTTCTTCAAAAGGCAATGGATCTACAGAGAATCATCATCCTAAAGTTAACATTATAAGACAAGGAGAACGATCCTGTCAAGGTATATTAGTGGTCAAATGTGCACTACTATCAAAGTAACTGTGGTGAAATGTTTAAAGGAAATAAACTAAGGTCAGCAAGTATTACCTAAATCAAAAAGAAATGAGTGCGTTTTTCGGATAAAATCAAAAGGAACTCGAATGCATCGAAAAACATAGCAATATATAAGAAGGAAGTAATCCACAACTTTGTCTCAGTTCGCTTAGGCTTTCGAGGAAGTTTAAGTGAGATGATTGTCAGTGAGGTCCAACGTGATTTGCAATACGTTTCGTGCAAACCCAAGGGAGAGATAATCAATCATGAATCGTATAATGATGCAAAATCAAGATTAGCATTCGAAAAGTTGCTGATAACTGTTTATGCGAAACCTTCCTTAACTCTATCGAAGATGTTGATATCTAACAGGACAATAATACATCATCTACAAATGCTAGGTACTTTTTGATTGATTATCATAAAGCCAACACATATTTTCCTCATCCCAACCGCCAGAATAGTACAAGACAAAATCTAGAATTCCTGCAAACACCGAGTAACGACCGAAAACTAAGGGCTACCGAATCTCTCAGAACTGTGAGAAAAATACACAGATTCAGTGGTAGATCTAGTTATCTGATGAAAC
>JTDE01000820.1:40857-57926 GCA_014338405.1 Paragonimus skrjabini miyazakii
AACAGAAAAACACGAACGATGTGTTTGTTTATATCCACTCTGATGTGTGTGCGTGTATGTATGTGTGGATTGCGCCATGACCCTTTGTAACACCTTGGCATAGTGGTCAGGCATGTGTACTATTTTGATCCGTCGAGCAATGTTCATTGGGATATCGTTCCTTGTAGGCACAACCATGTAAGAATAGTCAAAGTGGAGCAGCCAGTCAAAAGGCGAATGCGGTCATTGAGGATAGTGCCAGTGTGTTGTGTTCTAATTCAGCCGCCGCGCAGGATGAACCGGATCGCCCTAATCTGCTGCACATGGCAGGGTGGACAGGTGAAAATATGCTACTGCCAAACCCCATCCTTCCCTTAATGACCACTTCAGCACGAATCCAACAGCAAACAATGCTCACTGCAGTCTCCGTAACATGAAGACCAACTTGAGATACGTCCGGGGACGCAAGACGCTTTCCGTTGGGACATGGAACGTGCACACGCTACTGGATCGATGCAACACCACAGAAGGGCCAGAATGTCCAACCGCATTGATTGCTATGGTACTGAGCCGGTATGGAATCGACGTAACAGCCCTGAGTGAGACAAGGCTTGTAGATCAAGGTAGGCCCCGAGAGGCAGGTGCTGGGTACACTTCCTACTGGATAGGTTACCCGACAGACGATGCTCGGGAGCATGGTGTCTGTTTTTCAGTCGTTGATCACATCAATACTGTGATCGTAGGCGAACCGCACGGCATCAGACCTCGAACCATATTCATGCACCTGCGACTAGGCCGAGATAAGTGTGCCACATTTGTTAGTGTTTATGGTCCAATTATGTGTCACATTAACGATACAAAGGATCAGTTCTAGGATCGGCTGTCGGCCACAATCCGGTCAGTACCGGTGAGTGATCGGCTTTGTTCTGGATGACTTGATCGCTCGAGTTGGGTGCGACTCCACAACCTGACCGGGAGTCCTCGGACCCTGCGGCATTGGTTCAGTCAGCGAGAATGATGATCGTCTGCTCCATCTATGTGCTACTCACGAGCTGGCCATCATAAACACTCGATTCCAGCTGAATGCAAGCAACATCACGACGTGCAACGTTTGCCACCTCCACAATTGATCCGGACAGTGAACACAAGAGGGCGACGTTACGGAGTAGTCGCCATCAACTGGCCGAACGTGTGCGCCGAATCAAGGACGACTGGTATAGGAAGCAAGGTGAGCGGATGTAGGGTTACGCTGAGCACAAACAGTTCTACGATTCGCTTAAGACAATTTTTGGTTCATCCGTCCAGTCTGCCAAAGCACTAGTTGACGTGGACACCGGTTGTTCATGCACCCAGTCAGAGGACATCATCAGTCTGACATAAACACTTTGGTAGCTAACTAAACTGACCTGCTACGAATTACTGGGTGACCGAGAACGGCCTGTCGCAACAGGCCATCAAGTTTTCACTCGCTCCCACCTCGGATTTGCCAGAGGCGCAGACAGCGGTTAGCAAACTGCGCAATTGGAAAGCTGTAGGCAAGGATGGATTGTCAGATGAAATTCTGAAGACGGCGGACCGGCGTTGGAACGTGCTTTGCTCCAGCTGGTTCACTCCATCTGGGAGCAGGAAGACATGGCACAAGAGTTCAAGGATGGTCTGGTAGTTTGTTTAAAGGTAAGGGTAGCAAACAATACACCGACAGTTATCGGGGCATCAGTCTGCTCAGCTGCGCAGGCAAGGTGCTTGCCAGAATTCTCCTGAACGGGATGAATGCGAACGTTTTGGAGGCCAATGTTCCCGAGGAACAATGTGGATTCTGGGCAAGTCGCAGCACGATTGACCTGGTGTATACTGCTCGACAGCTGCAGAAGAAATGTCCAGAACTCAACTATCCCGTGTATGCTGTCTTCGTGGACTTCACCAAGGTCTTTGATTCCGTGAGCCGCGATGCGTTGTGGACGATGCTTCGTAAGTTTGGATGTCTAAGTAATTTTGTCAGTTTGATTATAATGTTGCATGTGGGCATGAAAGCGAAGGTACAATCGTGTGGACCGACCTCTATTGGTTTTGAGATTTTCATTGACGTGAGGCAGGGCTGGGGAGAGAAACCAGGCTCGAAGATCCCCTGACAGTGATGGGAACGTCAGATTGTTACTCGAAATAGCATAGATATGTACTTCGATTATTTCGGATAATGGTTCACCATTTCATTGGAGATAGACACTCATATATGGACGAAGAAAACTACATCATGTTCACATCTGGATTTCAAAAACGTATCATAAATTGGCATACGGACCATATGAGGTTGCAAAAATGAAGGCAGATCGGAACCCTGCAGAATACCCGCGCGGTAGTCAACGTTTACGAGTCTGGATAATTACTGTTGTGACCACAGAAAGCGCTTGACCTGGGACGTTTCTTATTGCACGACATCCGTTGCAAGGCATATGAAAATATAGAATAACGAACGCAAACACTGTTTCGTACGGTCGCCTTGTTTCATAACTTTGGCATTAGTGCAGTCACATTCTTTTTGGTGGCACATCCCAAATAATGCACACACACGTTTTCAGAAACCACTTCTGATTCCTCGTCTACCTGGCGTTGAGAAATGCCCTTTATTTTTATCGCGTGTACGAATCGTGCTGTTCTATTCACGAACGAAGATGCATACTACGCAACACTACAATGGATATGTGGAGCATGTGAACGGTACTGATTGAAAATAACCGCAAGGTTGTGACACACGAGGCGGGGTATGGGCTAGATAATGCGAAGTCTTTCAGACGGATGTTGAAATATTTTAGATATGCTGGTTTTGAAACCGTGACCGTGTGATAGGTGCTTGGCGTCATTACTGTTGAGGATCGTCTAAAGCTCGAGACGTGGACCACGTAGTTACAGCAAAGAACGTATGTTCGCTCGTCACAATTTTGTTCTAATGATCACAACAACCTTGTGTGATTGTTTAATAAAGAGCTTTTTCCGAGATACATTCGTGCAAAAATCTTTCATTTTCCTAATTATGTCCGATTAGGATGACGGAACATCCAGACTAGCATAGTGTTCATTTCGTTACTCATTTAGTGTTGCAGAGTTGTGGCTAACTATGTTGCATACACTAATCTCCAGTGTAAATAGCTCGACGAAGATAATTATATTTCAATTTCAAGCTTGCTGTGGTAGAACAGTCTTGGTTACACACGCACAAAAACATGCTCGGTGATCGGTAGGATTGAAATCGATGATCTAAAGTTTTGTAGGCTGTGTTCTAAAATCATCCAATCAACCATGGTTGAGGACCTTGCAACTAGCCGTTCTATTCGTTCAATATGAGACAGCACGAAAAACATAAAAGACAAACTCACTCGTATGTTTGCCGTACCGTGCAGCTGGGATAGACGGTATAAAATCTGCTATCGATATGGACCACAAGCGAGTCCTGGACATGGCGGACCAGCAAATGAGTTCATGCTCTATGACAAGGAAAGAAGATGATGGAAAAAGGCAATGGAGAAATATGTGAAAAATTAAGGATGTAAAGCAATCCCATTTAAAGACTCATGAAATGACAACTAACTATGGATGTGAGTAGTTGCAAAATGTCGACCTGACGAAAAGACCAAACCACTGAAGTGTTTTACGTGGATACAAGCTGTATGAAAAAGTGTATTGTGACAAAGATAGCACTTAACTAGTTTTTCTGCTCAAAATACCACGACAGTCTTAACAGGTAACGACGTAGATCTTTGAAAATCAAATCAGGATTTGGTTCCAATGTTTTCAATGGCCTCTGGTTGGCAGAATATGTTATCTGGATTTTAGTAGCACGCTCTGGTGTGTATTACCCACATCCTGAACTATGCACCACAAGCCGTGCACCGCTACCCAAATCGATAGCATACGCTGTTTTTTCTCGTGGTGAAGTCACGTGACCACCAGGCGGTCAATGCCATACAACAAACTAAGTCTCGTGAAATACGAATACCAGACTGTCCAAACCAGGCCAAAAGCCGTTGAGGTAATCAGGATTCGAACTCGAAAACATGACATGCTCATTGCATTGAGAAAAGATTAACCGATGAACACGACAAAGATTTGCTGGCATGTCAATTGCGAGGCCCAGCACAGCCCAGTCGGACAATGCGGAAGCAATTACGGTAAACCGGAATTCGTGTAGTTATGCCAGTACCATTTGGCCTACTAAAGGTGTTTTTCCTGCCAGTCCGTGTATGGTATTCCCCAAACGGAATCGCGAAAATAGGGCTATTACATTCTACGCGGGCGATGCACAAAGGTCAAGCAATAAAAAAGTTAACAAACATGTGAGACCTCACGTGACTAGCATGCCTACATACGGACCTGGGTACAAGTAGGACCAAACCCGCAAATTGTGTTCCCGCGCGCCATGCATATCGGGGCTTTCAACAGATTCATCCAGCAGACAGCTGACTATGGATGACGGTTGACGGATGCGAGCGGAAGAGGCGGACCATGAACAAACAGGATGTAGATCGAGCTCTGGCAGAGGAGACACGTGGTGTGAGGAAGCAGTGGTGCACTGCGAACGAACCCATTCGTAACACGATAATTCAGCATGCGATTGACCCAGCCACAGCTGTGCATGGCTAGTCAAACCAAACGAGATCAGTTGATTAGACTAACTCAAACATATGTAGTAGTCAAGTACGAATGAGTGAATAGTCTAAATAAACACTATATTAGGAACAGAAATCCGGTAAGTGAACCTAAAATGGCAGACGTAACCACAGAACCTATACATACAGCTCTATTGGTAAGCGATTTCTATATGTAACAAAAATCAAAGGCGGGTTATTTGAAAAGTGAACATGCAACAACCAAAGTTCGACTGATCTCTCTATGATCCCTAGTTGTAGCCATGCATTTCCGTTCTCTTCTATGTGCTCCTACTTAAAAGAGACCTTATATAAAGTCAGTGCAGTTTCATTCGCTGTTAGCACTTAAATGAACATAGTAGATATTTGTTTACTGTTTCGGTCACTAAAAATAGTTGTGTGTACCTTTTTTAGTGGTTGTTTTAAGCACTTCGAAGTTCAACATACATTCGACTAGTTGCTTACTATGGCTAGGTACTCTAGTATTGACAAGATGTAAGCACTCTGATATTAAACAACTGAGTTTGAGTAGAGAGGTTAAATAAATCAGGCTTTCTAAAGTGGAATACATTTGTCATAGTGATATGGGAGTTGAGCGTCAACACGAACCGTTCATGCATTGCTGTTAACGACAGTGATCCCAATTGTTGTGGAGAGGTCAAACTCCAAGCAATCAGATTATGTCATTAATACCAGATATTTCGACCGATTCAAAATCAACCAACAAGTTCCAGCTAACTGTGCTTGTTAGAACATTCGTAATCTGTTGTTCTGTGACTTCTTTGCGTAGTCACTGTTAGGTTTACTGTAAATCTGACATGCAAGGCTAAATGTCTCAACACATGACGGCAATCCACGCACGACTGATTTCTGTTTACGCAAAAAGACATTGTGCGAAAATTCCCATTGTAGTCATGAAAAATACCGTGTAGCGAACAAGCTCGTTTTCAGTGATTCATCATCAGGCTAAATACATCACATATCACGGATTTTACAGGGGAATCATTAAAGGGGGTAAATGGGGAACGGGTAGTTTATCAGGTCAATCAGTTCAATGTCACGCTGCAATCAAGTACCCACTTGAACCGTGGGTCTTGACAGGCTAACAGGGTGTGGGGTTGGCCATGGCAGATCCAACGCCTGAACATTGATCTCGAGTTATCCCAACGACTTTAAAACATCTATCATTAATACATTCAAAGTCTGCGATTTAACGTTTCTATTTTGACAATCTCGCTGTTCGCCGAAACGCCGCGCATTTGTTGTCTGCAGACTGGCATCCCATGAAGTGAGCAAGCCCGTCTGGAAGACATTGACTCATATTAGTGGCAGAGTCAATGTCGATCTATACTAATAAACACTGCATGCATGTGTATGTAGAAGTAATTCATGACTAACAAATACTTCAGTAGATCAGCATAAGCTGATAGGAGAACGTGGGTAAGACAGAACGATACGATATGACTGTGAGAACAAACAAATTGGCAGTTGTAAAGTCAGTATAAAGATGGACACTGTTGTATCTCCAAGTCATTTCGTGTAAACCGTGGGATAACTCTACTTAAAGCACTGTATGTGGCGGCGTCCTCACATTCACATCCAGAGCGTAACTAATTGTCTACAAAAAGGGTTGTGAGTACATTGTTCAGGATACAGTAACTACAGGATAAAGGGTACGCTGCTAGGCATTTAGGGTTCCGATCAACTTTGGGAAGTCTAGAACCTAGATATAATTTCAACAGACAGGACACTTCTGGAAACTGGTGGTTGCCTCATCCGATTTCGAGTGTTCTCTTTCAACCTTGATGGCTAATTCTCAGCACAGTGGAGATGCAATAAGTGAGAAGAGCAACATGTCCCGTGGCTCTTTAGTGTTTGTTGGAAGACGTATGAACATCACAACGGCTGCAGGTAAACAGCGCTGAGTGCGGATGTTTTCTCTACCAGGCGAGCTGGGCTCATTAAAACGAGGCGAATACTATGAGCAGTTCGGTTTTCCAGCTGAAGACCGATCTAGTGTTACTAACGCTTCTTCGACAGTGGGTTTCGTACGTGATTAGAGGGCGTGAAAACACCTCTGTCCTTCACTGCCCAAATGATGTCATAGTAATTCAATTCTCGTTCTCCCACAAAACTTCGTGGCCGGATGGAATAACTGAGGTAGATCGACGTAGTCTAGGATGGATTTTCTCCATTGCAATGATAAAGAAGCTGATGGTTGTAGATCAGACGAACTCGAGTAACTTTAATGACACGGTAGCAAGGAATGTATTACAGTTTCACTATCCGTGACGTCAATTGTTGTACCCCGTAATTCCAAAAAGCACTTAGTAAGAGGTAGCTCGTGTATTCTAAGGAGTGGACTGAGCACTAGCACCTGTCACGCAAGCATAGACGCGAAATGAAAGTAAGAGCACGAATGAACATACACATCAACCGCCTTGATCAAGCAGTCACATGATTGGTCAGTAGGGGACGATGCACGCACACAGATGTGACAGGGCCAGTAGTGATTCAAATCCAGAGTGGACAGCGCACAAACACACCGGCTCTGATGACGAGCGCGTATCATGGATCCGAGGGCACAACACACTTCTTGACGAAGAGCATGAGGTGTGCGCATATAAAGCTAAATCAGACACATGACGTAAAAACACTCCAACTTTTCACTCGTAATGCATGCACAAAAACCTAACTCAACATGACTATAAATTTAAAAGTTCTGTCCATATGGACACAGTTACTATAATCCCCTACAACCGGCAGCTCAGTGTCAGTGACACCTGACTAACAATAATACGACCTCGGGTTCGAGTTTGGCTGTCTTAACTGCTTCTGTCAAGGTAAGAGAAACCTGACAGTATTCAGCCCAAATGTTATAACGAAGGGGCGTCCAACTCGCTGGTTGCCAAGCCATGCGCGCGCTCGGGTTTATGAATCGGAATTCCGGGCCACAACACATCTCCGGTTTCTGCTCACACGTCGTGCACTTTTGCCCGGTATGTGTGTGACTGACACCTTCTGTCGGGGAGTTTTCCGCCTGCCATTCCGTGTCCGTTGGGCGATGGCTCGTCCTGTCACCCGTGTTGTCCGCAATCTATCCACTGTGGGCTTTGGTCATACTTCACGACCGCGTCCAGATATTCCACCGAGTGTTGGAATAATCGTGCCTCCGATCTGGTCATCCATACTATTTTGACTACCATATCTAGTCCGTTGGTCCGATCTCATTGAGCTATGGCTGTCCGGTCGCCCGTGTTGTTCGCGATCCGATCGCTGTGGGCTTTTGGACGTACCTCACCGCCGCGTCGAGGTATTTCGCCGAGAATGGAAACACTCGCACCTCCAGTGTGGTAATCCACGACATTATGATGCAAAAGCTGGGTGCTTTCCTTCAATTTAGTTCAATCGGTGGATTTTTGAGATTCTGCATCACACTTGACAGCAACTTTGTGCTATTTCGTAACCACTTCCCGATGTCAACATGGACAACTCTTATTAGAGGTTGCACCGTACTATTAAGAAATCGTTCGGAGGCTCTTGAGAGTATCGTATTATGCTCATTACTTGGAAATGACAAACAGCCGTATTCGCGATGTTAATTCCCTTCCCGTCAGCCAGTGATTACCTTCACAAGATTTGTTCGCAAGCAAACACTACGAAATTCATCGTTTAATAGAATGGGTCACGTTAATTTGTGTATTAGTATGACAATTCCGAGTAAAAACGTACAAGTTATCACCTGACACACAACAGGTGCCCCAAGATCGATCACACGCAGCTATAACAAACTAAGTTTTTGATTCAGCAGTCGGCTAAAAGAAAATCCAAAGTGGTAAGCTTCCGAGGTATATCTCAAGCAAGTAAGTCCATTGCATACTGAAACGCCTGTGTTTTGAAGCACTTGTGAGTGATGAGGTTACTTTCACGTTGGATTTCTACCTTAGATAGCAAACATAAGCGACAATACTAGGGGTTATACGATATCACGCGCTTGAAACGCCGTTTAGAGAAATCGGCTAGTATGATAAAATGAACAACACTCATAAGTGACCCCGACTATAACTCGGACCTTTTAATCGGCTCTTTTATCACAGGAGCATTGTTAGAGTTCCTCAATAATGCATATCATTGTCTCGACCGGAATTTGAACTTTGACAAAATTCTTATGAACCAACTGTTTTTCACAACATCAAGGGTCTCACTTTAAACACGGCCGAAGTATTATATCTAAATGCTTGCGAGTAGTATTCAGACAGCCTGATCGTCTTGAAAAGAGATGCAGTAAACATCGAAGTCTAACTCATTACTAATTGTCGGTCATCACCATCATCAAAGATTGCAATACATCAGTGGTTCTCATTAATGTTTAACTGCCGTACAATCGTGAATTTTAAAAAACGTCAAACGGTGTACAACAACAAAAAGGGAAGGAACCTAACTACTAAAAATAGCTTCGTCTATATTTAAACATTCAACATCAAGATGCCTACACCTTGCAGATAAACAACAGAGTTGTAAGTGAAAGTAAGGCGTCATCACCAAGATAGCTTACGGTTTCCACTGCCCCGCGTCATTAAGTGCACATACAGCCCTGGCTAGCCTGGTATGAATGATTCTGTCAGTGTGATCGTCACACCGTCCAGTTTAGCCCAACAGGTTATCGAGATATGCAAGCCGTCACACTGCAAAAAGGTCCCGTCTCGTTTTCAGTAAGTTGCACTTATCAGTTAGTGGTTTTCAAAAACAACACGATTCAGGTTGGCTATGAAAATATATCGCATGACATCTATTGCGTGTGTATAACAAAAGAAACAGTTAGATCTTTTCAGAGGTATAGTGCAACATCACGACACATTTATTAGAGATTAAGGGAGTCACTAAATTTCCATGAGCTACACACAAGACTAGCATGATCGCCCGGAGTTAATCTAATAGTACAACGATCGTCAGAAATTTGAAAGCCTTACTCAACTTGCAGATGTGTATACCAATGCATGGAACCCAATATCTAAATGTGACATGGAGAATTTCAGAGGCACCCTGAATAAATGAGTGAGAATGCTAATCATAAACAAGGGGGAACAAAGATGCTTCACTGTAACGAAAAGAGAGGGTGATGGCAATAGGACAGACGGAAGTGACACCGGAATGACGTGTAGAATACGGATTTTGACCTTGTTATATAGTCGAAGTTCTGGAGGCCAATAAACAATATAAACTGTAAAGTAAAGTCAATGATACGCTTTACGCATCTCGAGAGGTAAAATATCAACATCTACAGGTCCACAACTTCAGCGTATAAAAAGTAGTTGACTCGAAGGGCGTGGATCATATAACAATAGTAGTAACAACAATAATAATTCTACAGACAATTCGGTGAACGAAAGCAATAAAGTTCAAATAAAACAGACCGTTAATTAAGTCTGGTAGTTAATTCAATCACAAGAGGAGCGTGTTTGTGTAAAAGTCAAACTAAGCAATGAAACAGAGAAGAAGAGTAGGATCACTTGTGTTTGGGCCTAGATTAAGTTTCTGATGCATGCGAACAGCATTCGGAGTTGATCAGGACTTTTGCATGCCCGTAAGTTTTTCAGTTAGCTACCTGGGAAAAGAAGCATTATACTCGAATATTAACTCCGTTAAAGTCAACCAGTAACGCGCATTTTTGGCATGACCGGGATTTGAATTTCGAACCGTGTTATCATGAGGTAACCGTGTTGAACACTGTGCCAATGACCCTACGTTAAGTAAAATGGAACTATCATTTGTGAACGCTCAGATTTCCCGATCGCCCCGAGACAAAGCATGGTAACTGTCCTGTTGATCCAAGTCAGTGACGTCACAGTTGAGATTTCTTAGTCAGTTTGAACTCATAAAGTGTTTAGGTGAGATACTTTGATCCCATACCACATATCCGAGTTACGCAGAATTTTAGGTATAGCATTTTCGCGCGATGTAAAGTGACAAGAAACAATAAAGGCAATAAATTATTTACGCAACATTTTCCTACAACTTAAACGGTGCTTTAATGATCCAACAGAAGGTATCAAATCCCTTAAAAGTAAACCCGGGAAACAACGGGCGAACACTCCAAGCCACGAAGGAACACAACAGCATTGGTAAACAGACGCAGTACGTGATTTTGAGTGGAGAAAGATCCTAAACGTCTGGACTATACAGTTAGCTTTCTCAATTTTGTGAATGCATAATTAACATGAAGTGAGCATGTCACAATGCTACTCAAAATAATCCCCAGATGTTCAACACAGGGCAGTCGGGACAAAAGCTCATTATTCACACAAACAGACGGATAATCATTAGGAAGTTCCCTATATGGTAGAATATAACATCCACATACTAAGATGTAGTAAAAAATAGACTGAGAAATTTGAGACGTTTCCAGAAAACTGCGTAATAAACCGGATGCAGAAAGTAGGGTGGGGTATCTGATGGTAACACCACATCATCTGCGTATGTACAGTGACAAAAAATGGGGAGGAGGATTCATTCTGTGGAAAATCAGAGTCAGTGGTGAGGGTTGACGTTAAACTGAGTGAAATAATCGAGTAAAAGGTCGCAGATTCAGGATTGAATGTTAGACTCATTGAGAACCTGAACTGATGTCTATTTAGCAATGTTGCCACATACACATCGCTGTAGTCCACCAAAAGTACGCGAACAGTTCTGGATCGTTCATCAAGCGATGATAAATTGCAGTGAACTAGAAAAATGACAGCATTAAGCGTGGGACGTGAATAACGATAGGCAAAATGGATCCCTGGTTCATTGAAGATTCTGTTCGAGTGAGTGCTAATTTTTCGAGAACATTTTACGCAACGGACGTGTATGAAATCAAGCGTTTGTTTTCATGTGCTACCCTCCAACAGCTGATAGTTTTGCGGTGCAGGAAGTAATGAGTGAACAACGCATGTTCTGGTTTGCATAAAAGCTCCTAATGCTTATTGAGAATGGTTGGCGATTGGTGTCAGTGAAGACATAAACTAGCCATCCAAAGTGACTATAGACTAAGATGAACGAGCCTTAACTTACGGACCATGTTGACCAATTTGGATCTGCACATATAATGAACTTGGTTCATATTAGGCATGACGAGTACGGGTCTACTGGCCTCGCTTGTAACGTCACGTGCTCAGGATAAAGTGGGTCGGTACGAGGGATCCTAGATATGACACCCAGTGTCGGGTACTTGTGAAGTAATGTGTCGGTACACAACTTCTGTGTAATTCACGCCAGCTCATTAGTAACGATACATCGTACCGTCAACGTTCCGAAATTTAGTTATTGCGAATCAGTTATTGACAAGGTTTGAGCAGCCTGGTAGCTCACAGTGTTGCCATATGTGTATTGTAGCAAATAACATCTTGTACCGTAAAAAGTGGACACTGAAAAGAGTGCACTGAAACGTGACAGGAAGTCAGTGGTGACCCGGATTCAACATCCACAACTGTTCTCACGGGCTAAGCCTGACCAGTGTTGATCATCCGCGAAAGAGAGGAATATGTATACGCCGGTTTCATTGAATTTCCCGATTTGTCTCAGTTAGTGGAATATCAACCAACCCATCACAGTTTTCGATAAATTAATTTCAGCGTGACTGCACACTCCAATAAATATCATGGACAAAAATACTTTCACCTATCGCTGCTGGCGCTTCGCCTCTGAAGTTCTCGCGAGTCCCGTTCAATCCAATGTCATCCCTAACTGGAAGAGCTACAGCTATTCAGACGCATTTCAGAGACCACAGCGATGCATTTGACAACGTTGACAACGAGCTGCCATCACATATTCTCAACCAGAATGACATTCGGTTTCTCTACCAGTGGTCTTTCGTCACTAGCTTACCAGCTGCAGTCAACTTATTCAATTTAGTGATCAGATCTAATCATTGCTCCTGCTACGACCCCTGGTGCTCTGCGGGGTACAATCTTCTCTTTGTTCCCCGTCTTACTTTATGTGGCACGTGCCAAATGTGCGGGCAACGTATAGTGGTTTGAATACGACGTCAAGGTTTTATCGTGTGTATTTTAAAACCGTCTATTCAAAACAGATCGATCGCACGTGAGGAGATAGAACGGTGCTGATCTGACTGAATAAACGTGGTTTGAGATTTCGTGACTTCACAATCAGGCAAGATAATAGCAGGAATCAACTGTTTCTGAAGTAAGCGGATGAAACCAAATAGAACCGCATACTGAGCTTACATCTGGACGTATGCTGATGGAATGCAAAACGACATATGGACGACTACGAAGTTGCCAAGCCCCCAGCTCTACCCTGTCCAAATTTCAGACTGTGGCTAACAAATTTATTGTCTACAGGTCAACCTAACTGAGCGCTTATAAGACACCAAGTTTAAAGGAAAATGATCTGCACAGAAACAACTCGTTAATTCATAGCCTTGATAGGCTGTTCATAGAAACCCATGACGTCAGCGGACACATAGGCACACCTTGAATGTAGCCCGGACACAGTTCGCACCTTCTGAGCGATGAAGCAAAAAAGTTCAAAACATGGCTTTCTGTTTGATTGGGTTAGAACACAAGATAATAGACAATATACACATATCGAATAATGAAACAGTTAGACAGAGGTGAAGGTGCTCTCAAGTTGATGTGAATGTTCCTTTCAAAACATTGGTGCTTTTAGGAGGACGTTTTTCAGAAACAATACTAAGCACAAAAACTTACCCCAGCAAAGACAAGGAGATGCCACAATGGACGTCAAGCGATGCATCCACTCGACGCATATTGGCTACTCGGACTCGTTGAGCCACCTGCGAACAATTTTCCTTAGTTTCTGTCATCAGATGAACCAACAGCACAGGACCAGAAGTCCGGGCAACTATCAACAAATAATTCCCGGTCATGTTATGTTCAAGCGGGGTCACCGTTGACCAACAATCAACAGTCAACATTAGGTAGCACGTAGCTCGACAGGATGAAGATGATGCTTTGGTGTCCGACAAGACAAAGGGCAGACGAACACGCAAAAGACGTTGCAGATGAGGATGACTGAAAAGATGAGTAAGGAAAAGGCGGCTGAATAACGTAAAATAATTAGGCCTCGCTCGTTTGTAGGGTAAATTAGATATCCCACAAACAACATGTAAACTAGAGAGCTAATATTTTACGTGACGTGTGATCGACCTTTAAGTAATTGGTTTTGTCGCGTAGTTATTGGCTGAGGGTTTGCCATTGTGGGTTCAAATCCCATCATTGTCGCAAAACTGTTAAGTAGAGTCTGCATTAGTTCCCTTCCAGCCGGAAGATCGAAAAAAATAGGCGAGCTCTAACAGCGAACCAACATTGGTTACAACAGCAGTAATAAAATAACGGACTAATGTAAACGAGCTGAACAGTAGGAGCGAAATGTTCATCCGCGCTTGCATGTGACGAACGAGACGGTACAAAGACAACAACACTTTCTATGAGATCGGGAAGTTCAAAACTCTGGGAGATGGAGCTGCCATCTCGTGCAAAGCGCGGAGTCCTAACGGTGCAAGGAGAGACACCAAGTGACAATGAAACTTTACACCAAACGGTCAATATTTCAAAAATTAGCCGACGGAAAATATAAAGGGAAAACTAGGTTAAATTCACAATATACACCCATCAAATCCTATCACTAATCTATTAGTAAAATCCTCATGAATGCAACCACCAGTTCACACACGACACAAGTCTACGCGAAAAATAAATCGACGTTAAACTCATCAACACGCCTGTATGCGACAACCCTGTGTCCACGATTCCTGATGTCAAATAGACCCCTAAAATGTAAATGAAGTCAGTCAAGAAAGTAGAACAAATAACTCCACGAGCAACTGAACTCAAAAATTTATTATGGGTCATACCGCGTCTGCTTCGTAATCAGAAGTGTAGCAGGATCGAGATTAGGTGAGAAAAAAGGATACATTTACGGTTACATCTTATGGCAGGGAAACTGAAAGAGGCACCTCTCGATTGGTGCTTATCAACAGTAGCCTCCATTTTCAAAAAGAGAGCCCGAAGTCTATATTATAACCATAGACACATCAGTCTAGTATCTGTTGTGTCCAATTTACTCACCGGCCTTATATTACGTCGGCTCCTTAAGCTCTGAGAAAGTCAGATACGCGGAGAGTACGCAGGATTCCGGTCCGGTGCGATCGTGAGTGCGTTGAACACATACTTACCTTACGACGAGTCTTGAAGCATCGGCACTCATATAGGCAGCTGATTGTCGAGGATGTTTTTAGACCTAAAGGCTGTTTTCGATTCGGTTGCTCGAAACGTCCACCGAAACTACCCTCTTTGCAAGGGAGTTCTGAGGAAGTACATGAATCTGTTAAGACCACTGTATGCTAACTCTGCAAGTAAGGTGAGGGTTTATGGACAACTGTCTCGGGTGTTCATCACTTCTAGTAGTGCTCGTCAAGGATATTTAGTTTTGTCATAGATGACATTCTTGAAGGTGCGCTAGAACACCCCAGTGAGTTTGATGTTGAGCTTCTTCCTGACGCTAGGTTGACCGTCATGGAGTATATGGATAACAATGTCTCATTTAAACCCTCTGCCGAAGACGTGTAGACCATGCTGGAGTGATCAGGCTGGTTTATATGGAATGTGCTCTGCACTTTTAATGTGCAAAGCGCTACGTCAAGACTGGGGCATCCCTACTCCTACCTTCTTTATTGCAGGCAGTCCGCTTGAAACTGTGGACAGCTTCATATATTTGGGTAGCACTATCTCGTCAGCCTGTAATATTGCTGATGAGATATCAGCGAGGATAGCAAAGGCACTTGTTGTGTTTGCCAACCTGCGTCATCTTTGGCATCGAAATGACGTCTGGTTGCCACTGAAAAGAAGGTAAAATAATGCTTGTGTGCGTTCCGTTTTGTTCTAGGGTTCGGAAACGTGGCCTGTTAGCAACGAGGACTAGCTGTGTTGGGCCATCGTTGTCTCCTCCAAATAGACCACACCAAGTGGACTGATCACGTCAGCAACATGGCCGTTCGCCGGGGCGTATTCCGTGACATTCGAGATACGCGATCAGTTGGTCAATTACTTACGTTGCACAGCCTGCGATGGTTGAGTAAGATAATCTGCATATCAGCTGAACGTTTACCGTACCGGGCATTATATAGTGAGATCACCAACAGTTGGGTGAAACCACATGATCGTCAAGCAACAACGTGGTCCCGAAATTTGGAGACCTTGAGTGTTCTATTGAACAAGATGACTAATTGTCGCCTGTCTGGTTGGCGTCCACGTGATCACTCAAACTGCTGGTTAGAAACGCTATCCGAGATGACAATGTACCACAATTAGTGGCATGTCTGCATTCATATCATTTCTAGTCCTTCCACTTAGTCTTTTTTATCATTATTTTTAACCTTTTCAGTGACGTTTCCTCTCCTAAGATGTTCCACGTCATTGCTGAGATGAGCATTAGGGCTCCTGACGCAAGTGGTTTCGTGCTGGCACAATTCAAAAACGATGGAGATGAGTTAACAGGCGCACTGGCTCAATTGGTTAAACGTGTGCGGACGATAGAGAATGCTCCTCTCTGCTGGAATCACTCAATAGCGGTTCAAGAAAGGAAATAGAGCGTCGTGTTTAATATGTTATTGATAAATGGATTGAGAATAACACAACGTTATGAGCAAGTTGTAATACTCTACGTTTCAACCATCTCGGGTGGCCTTCCACAGGAGTGTTTCGATTACAACACTCCTGAAGAAGGCCACCCGAGGTGGTTGAAACGTAGAGTATTACAACTTGCTCATAACGTTGTGTTATTCTCAATCCGTTTATCAAAGGAAATAGGGATTATGTCAAAATTATAGAGGGATTAGCCTGACACTATTCGTTACTAGGGTTCTGTCCTCCATTATACTTCGTTGACCTATTGTACATCAGAAGGCAGACAGAGAACAGTCAATGTTTCGGTCTGCCTAAAGCACTGGTCACATGTTTACTCACTGCCAAATTGTGGAACGGCGTCGCACGAACCACCGGACAGAAATGTCGTTTTTTCTCGGTTACAGAGGTGCGCTCAGTCAAGTGAATCAATCTATGCTTTCAAAGTCGCATAAATAAGGAGGTGTGCCGAACAGGTAGGTGAACATGGCGCCGGCACTTCACAACCATACTACAGCTTAGATTAGAATCTGTGGTGAATTGAGTTAACAAAAAAGACGACCTACTTCAAAGCTGTCCACTTTCCCGATTGTTGGACTGTCTGCAACAATCATAAAATGTCACCGTGAAATAACTAACCTTCACAATGCGGACTACAGGGTGTGGCTATTTGACAAATCTCAACAGCCATAGCAAACATACACGTAATTTTGCGCACCACCACGCGTATAGGTCTAACATGTAAAGAACGACATGAAGCGGCAAACACACACATGATGAGAAACACATAAAAGTGTGTGAGATA
>JTDE01000820.1:75496-90351 GCA_014338405.1 Paragonimus skrjabini miyazakii
TTTTTCAATAAACGCTGTTGCCGCGCCCGTATTCTCCTTCTCGGTTCTGGTGGCAAACGATTGAGCTCGTACGAAGGGACGATCCAATAATGTCCACCTAAGAGCACAATGTGCTCGTATAAGAGCCCAAGAAAATACTCCAAAACTAGAATGTTGTGCGATCTGGTGTGTTTCGCTACAACTCAGATACATACGGCGGGTGTCAGTCGATGCGTATTACAGAATCCAAAGTCAGTAGGTGAAAAGCAAACAGATAGCACACTGACATGAGTAACCAGGACAGTCCAAAGTTCACAATAAGTTCATTTCACCAGTATATGGAGCTTCTATCTGTGGGTCGTTACATACCTAGGGAACAGTGGCGTTGGTGGATTCCAGCGTGAACTGTTCAAGACAGTGGGACAAGTAGGTAACAGAGTCCAAACGTGAAATTTCCGAGCTCCTGGCGCGGCTTCGTAGCTCAGCTGGTAGAGCGCTTGCCGCGTTGAAGCGTAGTGTCGCTGTCTCTGGTCCGAATCCAGCCGAAACCATGACTTTTTACAATTGGATCTCATTTAAAATTTGAATAGGCTTCAATTGCTAATCCTGAACATTTTTGCTCGTCTAATCTGGCTTTCAAAACTCAGTGGTTGCCGAGCAATCCATCAGAAGGTAGCTGATCATACTGAGTTGTTTGCGCAATCTAGATTACCGGAGCTTGACTGCTAACACGTCAAACTCATTCCGAAATATGTTCGGTAAGTCGGTTGTGTTCTGAACACGTAAGTGATCTGCACTCTTGTTGTAAACCCTCGAAAGAATACGCTGATTCGTCCAGGGTATAGTAATGCGCTTGACAGAAATCGGATTCTCTTCCTCGTAATAATTAACACGGAAAATCCTGGTTTCGAAAATAACGCGATTGCCCCCGTAATTGCCCCTAAGACAAACCGAAACACGGGTGCAAAAAGCAGCTTTGTTCCGCTCCAACAACGTCTGCGACAAAGAAGAAACTACAGAGTATTTATACGATGCATAATGACCTACAAACACTCTCGAATCAGAAAATTGAAGGACAGTTATAGTAGTTAAATTCATTAAGCCAACAATAAGCACAGTGGAATAAAGGCCGAATGGGTAAAATATAGCGAAGGTTACCTCTCGACTGTTCACGACATTTCCGCTCGTTCTGAGTGGATAAAATCGTTTTTCTCGAGGAAGAAGGTGACTTTGGACAAAAAAATAAACACCCTAACAACTCCCGCTGAAATTAGTAATTACAATTTGGTCCAACTTATTAGTGCCCTTTCACCAATATAGGCGGCGTCTATATTATTTCGTCAAAATAATCGGGATAGCTATGAAATATGCGTGGTTGCTGGTACATTTGAGTATTTGATTGATCAGTTCAGTGATACCATCTTCGAAACCAGGCTGTTTAGTGATTTGTAGCATTGAGAAGGCTCGTTTCTGCAAAGGGTTATTAATGGGGTTGCTGCATCTTTTGAAAAAAACCTTAGAGCATCCGTTTGATTAGACTATTGAACGTAAGATTTGTGGTTCAGTTGTTAGAGCACTCAACGAGCCTATCTGTCTGTCACTAGCAAATGATGTGCGAACGAGTTCACGTTCATGCTGATTTGGAACAAAGTCGCTGAATTATATATACTGTGCAGTCAAATAGATTCTTATACGCACAGATCTTTTAACTGAACTACCCGATGATCCTTTCATAAAAATAGCTCAGGAAAGCATCAACAGACAAGCTATACAATCTTCAATAACTGAGATTGTGCGACCGATTCAACCACAAAAACAATTGTCTTCATCGAATACCTGTCCCTGACTGAAGTGTGAACGACAGATCAAAGCAGCAGTAGCGCTTACACGATCATCAATGAAAATTTCCTGAAACGCCCTGAAGTTGCAACCATCCGTAGGTACCCGTGTTCTGTGTCAGCGAAAAGCACTCACTTCAAACTTGAAAGTACCGTGGTTATTCGTGGCAGCGTGTTGTGTATGTGTGTACTCTTCAGTTCCGCTTTTGACTAACGTTACGGTATGTTCTTGATGAGATGTAACAAAACATGTCAAGCACTCTGAACAGTGTCTTTAAAGGCCATTAAATAGCCATAATTAGCTCCCAAACTACTGGAAATATTGCGGATACGTGGTTCATTCCTGTCAGAGCCTACCAGTTTTGCCAATGAGCGCTAGGACTAACAGGTAAACTCCAGTCCTCAGGTGAATAAAACAAACGCGCTGTCCACTGAACAATCGAATTCACTAGATCTGATCGAATTAATACATCTGGCTGAAGTTCGGAAACACAACTGACACGTACACGAATAGTACTCAGGTGAGATGTTTTCTTGGAAGAAAGACAAAGTGACTCATCTGCTAAACACAATCAACAACCTCTTAGCTTAAGATTTGCCATCAAGCACACACTCCAAACAGCAATTTTAAGTACTGGTGACACTAAGGATTTGGCTTGTCAGAAATTGAACATTATCCATTCATATATGCCTACGTAAATGGAAAGATTTGAAAACGTGGCAAAACATCTTGGACTCAGTAATGCACTGAAAATATTTGGATTGGACTTGTCGATTACGAGGCTTGATTCGTCACCAGTGAGCAAAAACGTTGGAAGGACAAGCTAATTTCACGCGTACAAGATCCTAGTATACGAAAACAATGCAGACAAGAAGATTCAAGAACACAATCAAAGCGGCACTGCTTCAAACTTAAGATGGCAGTTGAAAAAATTGACTAGGAATGAGGAAAATGCAACCGGTTGCTAGAGGTTCTCAATTCGCAAGATAGCTGTATTTTTTTAGACAGACATAAGCAGAAGGTCATGATCTCATCAATGCCAACAATTTATGACAGGCGGGTTTTTGGGCTTCATCAGCGAGTAACCACTCAAGTCCGGTGTTCGAGGAACGTTATGCGGCTAGGATGAGCGTTTTTTGTTTCACTATTCACCGACTCTCGTTTTTATAGAGTGCCCGAATACAACGCATTCGTTTTTAGAGCCTCCGGTAACATGAACGCAGTCATATAGGGCTGAGCAACAAAAAAACTCACTTAGATTGCTAGGTACTAATCCCACTGCACAGACGAGATCAATAACCCCTGGAAAGTTACGGTTAGTCGAGCGTAAAAGAAGGGCGTTACCCATATATCACTTTGGATGCGATATAACAAGACTATTTCAACTAATCCCACCAGTGTTAACAACACAACTTTCATATAGTTGCTTTGTTACCGATTTTGACGGAAATATGCAACAACAGACGTTGAACAAGAATATGGATTAGATTGTGAGTTTCAGCGGAAATGAGTGAGCTATGCTAATAATGCGCAGGGTTAGCCACTAGTCAACTCAATACGATGACGATGACTCACCAGCGAAAACGTTTACGCCATCTTCCACTGGAATTGTGCCAAAGATAACAATGGAATCGAAACACTGCACACATTACAAGCATAAAGAACTAAAAAGAGATGAATATATCAAATGCGGCATCGAGAGTGAGGGAATTGCTGATCTGATGATCAATTGTAATTTGAAACATGGTGTCCAGAACACTTGTGGGAAGGGCTATTCAAAAAACGTGTTCAATAAAGGTGTATATTTGATTCAAAACCCCCAGTCCTGCACACAACAGTAGATAGCAATCAAATACAGTTGACTGACAAGTGTACCGTGGCGGTAGAAGCCGTTTTGGTTGGTTGAAGATGTGAATGACACTTGCTACTAGTTTTTCGTTGAACTGTTGGCCAAGAAATTAGTCGCACAGCGAAATACTTTGACTTCTTGTTTTTACCGACCTTCCAACACTCAACGTTGTTTCCCAGGCAGCATGTGAAATGTATTGATCTGAAGTCGTCCGAAACGACCTTCTAACGTTGTCCTCTTTTTGTATGTGGTGACGTTTCTGAACCAAACAAATTCACCTTTTCTATGAGTAGTTCCAATCGATTTATAAGGACTACTTTATGTGTACATTTACCCTAGCATCCATTTGTTATCGTTACAGCCTTCTAGTAATCTCACACCCTTGACTGTTAGTTAGTTGTTTAGACCAGTACATAGTGCAGAGAGATGTGCAGGACCATAAATTGTGTGCATTGTCACTTTTGACGATCACCTTCAAATTATCCCCGGAAGTTAATAATTTATCTAACATTAACTGCTTTTACCAACTCATGATAAAATCGGCTACGAAATGGACAACTAAATTAAGAGCAGATTGTGAGTACAACGGTGAGACTGACCATTTAATCAAATCAGTCACTCAAACAGTGGTTAAACAGTACACAAAAGTGGTACACGAACACCGGACACTCACCGAACCGTTAAATCCCCTTGTTTGGGTGTAGGGGGCTGCACTGAAAGATGGTGATTTGTTGAGCTCAATCCAATGATTAAATCATTCGGATCAATATGATTCAACTGATCCGAGGATGCAGAACGGTCGTTTTGTTTTGAGGGGAGCGCGTCAGTTATGACTGTGTTGCCGGATAATAGTTGAACATGACCGCTGACAATGAGAAGGAGAGGAATTTAAAACAAATAGTACATTTCGTCAGAGAATTTGCCTGGCGTCCAAAAACCCTAATATAGGTACTTAAATCGTGTGGCACACAAGACAGAAATCGGTTAATTTTGTTCGAAAGAAAAGCATAGAATCTTCGAAGTACAATTGGACGATATAATATCAAACATTCAGTCACCACACAGTGATGGTACCAAACAAAACTTCGAAAGATCCGTTAACAGCCTAGTTACCTCGACCCAAAACGAAAAAAACAACGCGGCTTAAATTCACAATAAAACACTGAACTTTGTTATTCGCTATAAAAGACAAACCCTGTGCACAAAAAATTAAGCAGTTCAGCTCCAGCGATATTCGCAAACAGAAAAAAAACAAGTTGAGGACAGGGTTATATGGAAAAACATGAAGGATTCGGAAAAATAAACATATGCATGTGAATATGTATTGAAGTCTCAGAACAGAACCAATGAAAGCTGTTCCGAATAGTCCCCAGGAATCTGTCACCCAGTCAGTACTACACCACTGACCCTCTTGATGGATCGTGAGCTGCGAGTATAAATAACCGTGATTGGCGTCAAAACATGAGTTCACAGCAACGAATTTAGTGTGTGGTGACGAATCGTGAATGTTGTGTGCGAAAGTTATGTACAACGTATTCTATATGTTCGCCGGTTAGACACATTCCGGGACACAGATGTATTTTGTCGAACAGACATTGACGAAAGCAGAGCCATGCTGATACTCAGCCAGCATTTAGAAACAGGATAGGTGATCAGGGTGGGTAAAAGCATACCCTAAAATGGTTGCTGTTGAATTTCCTTTCATCGAAACAGTAGAACCAATCGTTTGTAAAAATAAAAAAACTTCCGTCAACCACTTTTTGGGCCACGTCGAGTGCATGCTAGTTTTTGGGCAAAACAGTCTGTAAAGAAGCGTAACAGCTAAGTAAAATAGAATACACATCTCTTTCTGCAACTCCAGTGAATGCAAATTCGTGATCCGTAGTGTCTGGACTACCATTTTGATATTTCCACAAAGGACAATCGGTTAGAGTACATAGCCTGCCTACCAATGAGGAGACCCAACAAGTTCAAAACAGCTGTCCACCGCTTCACCGATGGTCACTAGGTGGAACTGATCGTAATCAAAATGATAATCAGGGCCACCAAGAAAGTGAAGGAAAAACCAAAGATTGAATTAAAATGATGTTTCTCCAGTTGACAGGCATTTCGGCAACTTAACGAATCATGTTTTCAGGCAAGTTGAGAAATTTAGCGGCAAACCAGCTTATTCATACATAGGCGAGATTCTAGTATCATTGTGACACAATTTACAGTCTTAGGCAGGTTGTTAGAATTTAGGTCTGTTCATATACCTTCTTTGTTTACAGTACACAGTCCGAACCGTAATCAGCTAAGCGTGCATTGTGTATAAACAAGCATCCCGTAAATTTTATACCAGTTGACAGGAGAATCCGGATACGACTGTTGATAGCTTATGAGTAGACTATTAATACGAACGGAAACGACGTCAACTGAATTTACAATAGCTTACCCGCAGAGATGTCAACTAGTAATCACACGATTGTAAGTTTAAATCTTGATTACACTGACTACTAGGGTCTGGGCTTAGGTAATCTGACAGCAGTATTCAGCCTAGATCTGAATTGGTATGACGTGGGGTAGAAGACGTCTTGAGGTGTAGAAGACGGCAATTTCTATAAAGCCTTGTTGTTCACTGAATGAGTGTTACATCGGTCGACTACCATAGAACTATGCAGTCTGTATGATTAGCCAACTTTACAACGCTTCAGTGACCAGTATGTGCAAAATAACAGGTATAATCACTGTTAGCCATAACAACGTGATTAGTAAACGATACATTAAAACTGATTTCGAAAGATAATATAGAAAGAACCTTGGAAATTTAAAAGTTGAAATGAATTGTACAGTGTCTCCCCAACAAGAGAGAGCCCCAAGAGTTAACCATAAGAAAAGATAGGGCAACCACTCGATAAATGACAAATCCCATAAGAGCTGCATGAGAAATGTAAATTTCATTGATCAATGTTAAAATTTGAAGTTTAGACCAAACATTGTCTACACTGACAGAACGATCGACAATGTGCAAAACAACTTTTGATGCAGTGATTGATTATTTGGTATTCCTGGTCTTGTCTACCCTTACTATATCCGATAAAATATGTCTTCGGTAGGCTGCAAGCTGAATCACTTCAAGCGATATTCGTGTACAGTTAATCAAAATGATATGCATGCCCGAAACGACAACACAGCAGCTAACAATCATGATTCGAACGAGCAATAGCACTCAAAATAGATATGTCTACCATGGCCTCAAGTTGGTTGAACAGCTCGAAAGAGGTACCACAAAGAAAGGGTTTGGGTAGTAAAAAAAAAGATTGTCCTACTGAAATCAAAGCACACACACATGTGTACAATATACGATAGGCTATTCACACACATACAGAGCTCGAGGTTTGGTCGCACTGGTCTGAGCCGTGTGCTTATATACAGGCTGAATCAGATTCACAGGATTTGAAAGAGGTAACTCCATACGAAACTTCGACTTTTGTGTTCTAAGCTACGAACTGTTATGACTGACGATGATGATGAGTTTGTATTTTGAAAAAAACACGAACAGTGAATGGAGTAAAGCATACAGCACTCCTAGATTCTCAATGAAAGGTGAACTCAGCGCCAGCAGAAGAGAAATTGGTTCACAACAAAAGTTATTCTTAAACCCTAAACAGATACGTAGTGCACGGCTAGATTTTTGCAAGCCAGATAAATGTTTCTCCACAGAAACGCTTTCAGGAAGGATATATGCAAAAGCAGCGTTGCCTGAAAGAGGATAGTCTAGCAGGTTTGATGTAATGCATGCCTTCAAAGTACTGTCTAATAAAAAGAAGCTTTGATGTTGTCCCAAGGTGTCTTCTGTTGAAAGAATAATCGTACGATCAAAACGAACAACTATCAATAATTAAAAAATAGACCGTGCATCATTTCCAACAATATACACATAAAAAATTTCTGTTTCTTCTTCACTAAGGACTGGATATGAAATCGTCACGAATTGCTCACAGAATCACAGGCGGTAACTGACAACATAACAGTACTACAATATAAAAAAAACAAGCTATAGCTTACGTATAACAATAGGTTGCAGTCAAAAATCGAAAAGTGAGATAATTCGTGTTCAATGTTAAAACGTCGACGCGTCCTGTTAATGTCGCTATTGTTTAATCAAACCCACTTTCAAGACAGTAATGGTTCCGTCTGTTTAATACAGATCTAAGTGGAAAAAACAAGACCTTGAGGAAGTAACAGTGTTGTGAGTATTTAAGGTTGTGTATGAGTTGCCAGGACGCCCGGACCTAAATGAGAGGACGATTAGGGTTCTCAACTAAGGCATTTGGCTCAAAAGTCTGTACTGCAAGGCAGTGGGTGGGTGGCAGTGTATCAAAACTGGTACCTTTTCCAGAAAATGATGTCAACTTTCTTCCAACCCCCAACCTGGAGGATCAGGTTAAAACTCTATTTATTGCCCGGTATGTGTGACCCTGTCAGTGTGGTGGTCACATCATCCAGTTTAGCCCAGTAGGTCAGCGGAATGCGCGAGGCATCACATCACGTCAAGATCCAGTCTCGTTGCGACTCATATCATACAGGTTAATGGATAGAGTGACTTGATAAACCACAGTCTCCGGGTTCTCTTAGTTTGAGCTTGGTGCAAGAGTAACACTGCGGTTCGGAGAAGCGGAATTTTTCCCAGCTGACCATCTTACAACAGACGGGCTTTTGATACAAAACATTTTGGTGAAAGACCTATAATACTCTCCCATATATAAATATGTGCGTCATGACAAAACGGAACTTCACATACAGCTGTAATAATGATGAACATGATTCAATCCATCACAACCTTATAATGATTACAAGCGCAATGGTTTGAACAGGAAACGTTGGAAAATGCTGTGAAGTCACCATTTTAAGGACAGTAGTTAGTCCGTAGTTAAGTGTCCTTATCTCATGGCAAGATTCCCGTTTAGTAGTCACCGTTAGGGAAAAGTAAACTCAAGGTAACCTGTGTGTTATCTGAATCTTGAAGTTAACTCGGTTATGCGAATTGGCCACTACCCGGAATAATTGCATGGGCGATGGATATGCAGATACTATGTTCGGCTAATGCCATGAAGCTGTCGATCTAGATTTCCGTCTGATCCTTTCTGCCTGAAGAACTCGAAGAAAGACAAGGCCGATGATAATGGAGTCAGTCGTTATGAGAAAGTGAGCATCCATGGACATTTAGAGCATCACAAATTTCTGATTAACGTGATCGTTATCAGCCAAATTGGCCAGGAGGTGAACTGCGTACGTGTAACTGAAGACGTGTTCACAGGCGACAGTGAACACTATGTTAAAACCTTTGCAAGTGCAAGTAAGGTGGTGTAGCACGAATTGCATTTGGAATGTAGACACGTATAGGCAGGCGTGTTTGGATTAGGAATAATTGTGAGAACACAAGCTCAACCTACATGCTATGTCTTCTTGAAAGCACCTCACTGGATTCCGTCATTTGCTGCCATCCGTTAGTTTGGTGACTTTGAGAGTTCTTTCCGACCGAACTAGGCGATACAGCCGAAAGGCATACACAACATGGGATAATGCGATTTATTGTGTACAGTCCATCGTTCGATTGGCGAAATCGAGACCCCAGATCCGGATACCAATCCTCAAGCAAGCGGTCCACGTGATCTACAATCTGGGGGGGGACGACATACTCAGTGTCAGTGACCTTTCCTGCTACTAGAAGTTATTTGATTCTGAATTACACAATGAGTAGCAGTTGAGTACTGTTCGAAACCAAGTTCAAACTGGAATGCTAAGCAGTGAAATTCTACTCTTAGCCAGACAATGAATGGTACGGAACAACAAAAAAGACTTAACACGACTGAAACAAAATCACAACAAACCACTGAAAATTTTAACAAAATAATGTACAAAATGGCACATCGCAATCTGTATTACCTTCAGACAGCCTATGATCTTGGGATTAAAATACAATTGGCCGATAATTGTTTGTTTAAAAGCAGAAGTTAAATAAGGTAACCTCTAAAACAAACGAATGTCATGAATAAAAACCATGTAAAGCTTCCGAAAGTCAGTAGACTGAATAATCTTCATGAATGTTATAGACCAGTATTTCATTAAAATAAACGACAGTGGGCTTCTGGAAACGAGCGGGAGCATTGAGAGATAATGAAAAAAGTGAATGAATAAAAAAGGTGACAAAGAGAAATGTCAAATACCTAAAAACTGAACAGACAGAACTGAAATGACTTATAGATAAGTGGATCCAACGCACTGACCATTGAATCTAGACATCGACTGAAGCCGAATTATGGTAAACAACGTGCTTAACCATTGTTTTCTGATTTTAACGTTTACAAAAAGCATGCTGAATGAACTAGGGAGATGACGTTATGCTTAAGAGAATAAGGTACCTTACGATGAACAAGTTTGGGAACCACTGTCGCACATTGTGCAGCGATGTATGTGGTTTGGCTGCAAGAATCAACGGCAGAATAGACCGACTCTCACCCATTTGAATCCCGTAAGGCAATAATTCAAAATCCCGACTGGAACGTCCACAATTCCTTTTCCGTTTAGATTGGGAAAACATTATATTATTTATTTTAGCTTTTCACGCCGTAAGAACGTTGATTAGACGATCGTAGAAGCGTGCAAATTAAAAAAACAAACAATTACCTGGGCTAACTCCAACAACCGATTTACATCTTGAACGCTTGCAGAAGAGGACAGCTGTTTCACAACCATGAACGGATGTCAGCGTAAACAACCGCCATGAGATTTCTCTATTGCTACCGACGATATTCAACTAGGATGTGTAGAATGCGTTGGACTGCGTGCAGCGATCCTTGTTTACTATTGACAGTGTGACCGGCCCTTCCGTTGCCTTGCAGAACAAAGCTAGGGTTGTCTGTGGAGCATTTCTTGAGACGTTTCAAATATAACTTGAACATCGCTGACAGTTATATCAGTCAAACTCTCAACAATTTGTCGGCAAGAAAAACATCGCCCAGCACGGGTGACCAATTTTATGATTTCAAATTTGAGAAATCTCGTTTGTGGGGATATGAAATAGCGTTAACAGAACAGTTATTATGCAATTTCAGCCTTATCAAACAAGCTGGGCGTTGCTCACAAACGAATGCGGCTGAGCGTTTGTATATAATTTGGTCCTGTCCGTAGTATATCGTATAGTATGAGATCAATGACGCAGTAGTCAGCACGGTTGCCCCATAAAATCGTGGATGGAGTTTAATCCCCAGTCGTGACAAGTACATGCACTACTGATGAGTTCTAACACAAATGAAATTGCAGTCTAGTTCACTTTTCAACGGGGGATAATTGACAAATCTGTTTGGATGAGAAAGTTGAAATCGAATATGAGTGATGTTCAATCTATAGCTCATATAGTTTATGTGTAGCCCTCATAAACTTTTGCTTGATGGTCACTATCCACGTAGTCACCAAGTTCATATTGTGGAAATCCGAAGGCTAGTGAACAGCGAAAAAAGAAAACAACATAATGATGTACTCTCATACACAAAACGAACTCGGAGAAAACGGCGTTTGTGAGAGTATATCGCTTTCGGATGTGTTAAAGAGCTTCAACGACTAAATACAATCAAGTGATATTCTGCCAACAATCCACGCATGGTTAATGTATAGTCAATAGCCCCCCGCTGTCAACATTAGCCACTTTGCAACGCACCATCACTGCACACAAACATCTTTCTTCCTCTTTTTCAGAAGTCTTTGACCACATTCTCTTCCACAAGTCACTAGTAGCATGTACGTTGCTCTGAATGCAGACCGAAATGCTGTTGTCTTCTCTGATGCTTCGAATGAGAGCTAAGGCTTAAGTTCTATTCTCAAACACGGCCTCTTTAACGAACTTATCAGACCTCATCAGACTTCAGTTTGACCTCACATCCTAGTGACCATCAATGTGCGTACACTGCTGAATGCAGGACAATAGACAGGCCAAGCCCGTAAAAACCTTCGTTATCGGTGCGTTTTGGACCTCACAGAGACGTATTTGAGACCCTAGTCCTGCTGTTCGATTGACATCTCCATCTATTTCTGACTGAAAGCTTTGCCTGCGTCTCTTCAGGAACCCTTAAGCACCAACATCTACGCAAGTGGGAGACGGTGCTTCCCTAAGAATTGGACTCGATACCTGCTAACAGTGGGTTTTGCGCAGAAACAAAAGACACTAGACGTGAAAATTTGTTTATTGCCAGACGACCGTTACAAAGTACGTGAAAATATATAACAATGAAAATAAACACCGTTGAGGTGCCTCTACGTCTTCCAGTTCCCTCGTTGACATATCAAGCAATGCACATACACAATTCCAACCATCGCTTCCAGTTGACCGTCTCCCTGACGTTGAGGACTGCTTCTCGGTTCAGAGTGCGAGTTGTTCCTTTCGATGTGTGTCATACTGTTTGTTAGCAACGTTATGCAGTAAAGATCGAAGGTCCATGCAGAGTCAACAAAACATCAGACGGTGAATGCGCTTTGTTAGGTATATTTGAGTACACCCTGACAGTCTGCAACCCGAAGCAATCAAACATCAGTTCGATGGACGCCTCCACGACTCCCTTTGTCTAGAACCTACGACTGATACTGTGATTCAGTGAATGCTCGGTTCAACCGTTTGTTTTCGAATGAACGTCATTAAGGGAGCCAAGCAGAAAAAAGGGGGCGCACCGTGTATGTGCTGAGAACATCATCTACTCCTTAAAAGTACAAATTTTCGCAACTGGAGATGTCGGCACGCCATCGGGTGTCCTGTTTCTTTGTTGCCGATGTGAGTCTAAGTTTACCATGTGGCCATCGACTACATATGGAGAGGTTGCGTGCAAGAATGTTGCACATACCGGTCGATCGGTATGGATTCTAACTGCATTCAGCTTTTCGAGAGATAGCGAAGATACGCTCGTAGGAGGATTGCTCATCTTACTCTCAAAAACTTTCCACATTGAGAAAGCTCCTTTGTTCTGGAAGAATAGATAGTTACTTCCGCTCTTAAAAAAAAGCCCGCTCAACGTACGTATGAATCATCAAAGAATCAGTCTAACTTCAGCTGTGTCTGAATTGTTGACATCCACTTTTCCGACAAAACATAATATCATTGTCGCAGGGATCAACTTGGATTTCTTGCAGGCTATGGGTGCATTGATCAAATATTCCATCTATGTCAGCCGCTCAAACACCGTTAAGTCTACCAGCTGTCTTATGAGTTTACTGTTTGAATATCACAGCAATCTTTGATTGGACTGATAAGCCGGCCTTCTAGGAACTCTCGCTGAAGAAGACAGTACATGATCAGTATGTCCATTGTAAGGCATTATATGATCAGATCTAAAGTGGAGTTAGAGTTTATTGTAAATTTGTTGATCCATGAACTGAGAAAATTCGTCCCCATTGTTTACATTCCCTATTTTTTCCCCACTAACCCGACACTTGCTCCCATTACCTCACTCACCCTATTTTGTTTTACTGAACTAATCTGTCATTAAATGTCAGCAGCGCGAGTAGCTATTCTTGTCCTGGTCTACTGGCGTGATGGCTCACCTTTGACCTTGCGGGTCCTGTTGAGGAACTATTGATTTTGCTAGACGAGATTACCGTCGCGAACGATTGAGGTTTGCTGTTTGTAATTACTAATGCATTTCTTTAATAGTACCATAGAAATTGTTGGGTCCACTCTTGTTTTCACTTTGGGGATCCGTTTTTGGGTTACGCGTAACTCAACGATCAGACGTGAATCGTTACAGTACTCAATCTGACGAAACTTGGAATCTGCTGATGCCAAGGAATTCTGAACTCATGGAACCCAAGGAAGATTCCGGATGTGTCAGGCAAGTCCGCTGTTCTGTAGATACTGTTTCAGTTTTTAGTTCATGCGTTAGTCGTAGATCCACATGCAGTCTAAAGAGTGTGCAGGCTAAATCTACATTGCTGCTAGCTGAGCTTAAGGAACGTGAAGTCATAACGGAAGTCACATTAGAGCGCAAGCTGGCCCAGGCTAGAATGGGAGTTGAGAAGGCTAGGTTATTGTTTGATCTAGCTGAAGATGTGGATGCTCATGCTAACGTTGACCTCGAACAAGAGAATTGAGTTGATCGTGGTGCTAAAGTGAAGCAGTATCTGGAGAACGAGAACGTAGGACTGGTTCCAGAATTGAGGCCAGTACAGCCGGATGAGCATTCCGTCCCAGTCCATCTGTCGTATGCTGTTCTGCCAACAGCCGCTAGTCTTGACCTTCCTAAGGTTGAGTTGTACTCCTTTGACGATGACCCAATAAAATATTGGAGGTTCGTTCGAAACAAAGGTATCAGATGATGGTCAACGGCTTTTGTACTTGTTACACTACTGTCGGGGTCGTGCCAGAGAAGCTATTGAGGATTGCGTCATGCTTCCGCCAACCTCTTCCTATCGCCGAGCGCGCGAGATATTAGGTGATTTGTACGGGTAGCCGTACCATCTTGCTCGTTGCCTCATTGATGGGTTGTTGCCTGCGGGAAGGAATGTACACAACACAGAAGATGCTCTTCTCAAGTTATCAATAAAGATGCAGAGCTGTGAAATAGCCTTAACCCAAATGAACTACCTCTCTGATCTGAACTCCGTAACCAACTTGGAGAGAAGTGTTAAATCACTACCAGTTAACATGCAGTACAAGTGGGCAGAGGTCGTGGATCGAGCACTGGCCTTTGGTCAGGAGACTATTTTCGAACAACTTCGTGGGTTTATTTCACGGAGTGATCGAATTGCTCGTAGTAGGTTCGGCCAGGTTGCCTACGATAGTGACCACAAAATCACCAAAACCACTGCGACGTATGGCTTAAGCAAGTTGGACACACCGAGAGATGCCAGTAGACAGGCAAGGCCTCAACTTACGTGGCAACTAAGCAATGCTTATCGTCCTCTCTAGATAACTGTCTCTTGTGTAAGCAGATTCATGAGCTAGAACGCTGACCTGAATTCCGTTCAATGAATGTCGAGCAGAGATGGGACACTGTTCGATGAAAAGGCGGATGTTTCATCTGACTTAAGCCCCCCCCCCCCAAGTAGCTATCCACTGCAAGCGTAGGTTAAGGTGCACCATAGACGGATATAGTGGTTGGCATAATGGTTTGCTACACTTGAAGCCCGATGACCCTGAGATGGCTACTTCAGTACATCAAGG
>JTDE01000820.1:94002-106591 GCA_014338405.1 Paragonimus skrjabini miyazakii
TGCAGTGAGTCGACGAAGTATAATGGAGGCCAGAACCCTAGAAATGACTGGGGTCAAACTAATTCCCCCATGGTTTTCACAAGAGCTCCTGATACCTTTCTTGAATATAGGGACTATTATCGCGTGACCCCAGCACGGAGGGATGGTCTCCGTCGACCAAACCAGTTGAAACAGCTGAGTTAAGGCCTCGACTAACAACTCTCCACCTTCTTTAAAAAGTGCCGGCACGAGATCATCTCGACCAGCAGTCTTATTAGAATTGAGAGCCGAGATGCATTTGCGAACCTCAGTCTCGGTGGGTGGTTCTAAATCTACCGACCAGGGCGTTACATCAGAAGTTTGTGGAGGAAGCACGGTAGAAGCAGGAGGCCAGACGTGAATCGTTACACTTATGACAAATAATCTTTTGTGTTTCCAACAGACTGTGACAAGACTGTCTTATCTATACCTTTGTTTCCAAGTTTACAACCAATGGCGTTCAAAATAGAACTCTGAATGCTTCCGCAAATGGTGACGTGGAACTTCATCCTGGAAACATATTCACAAATTTAGGTCACGGTGATGATATCACTCGATCTAACGACAAGGCGCAGGTGGATCAAAAGGCCCTAGACCACCTGACAATTGAAGTATAACGATGTGGTATATGCATTATTGATATCTAATTACAAAACACTTCATCGAGAGTGTCAGGGGTTTCAGCTTATATTGACCGTTTTTTAGTGGATTTCAGGTTATGAAGAAATTAGCATACGGCTTGACCTCTGTCTACTCTACTGGGCTTCCTGCCTGAGATTCCAAAAATGCTGTATCGTTGGCATCTTGGTGTCAAATTTTTGAGCTGTATAGAAGCGAAACATCTGTGTGAGCCACTGATACGTGGGCTGTCATGATGATGGTTATAAACCGTAGTCAGTGAAGAAAGCGCTATATTCGTTATGCTGCCGTATTGCTTATTATTATTCAAACTTCCTTCCGGATAGAAAAGCAACAAAACCAAAAAGCATTTCAAGATCATATGCAGAATAAGACTGACAAATCGTTTGAAATTTCCTTTGCTATCTTTGCTGTTCTTGATCTAAGTATAATTCCTTGTTTTCATTTGACTAACCGTTTGTTCATGATGTCAACTTGGCACTCGGATTGTTTTCAGACTTGAGTAGTAATAATAATAATAGTACCAATAATAAAATGGTCCTAGACAGTGATTACAAGCTGTTGAACGATACAGTAGTTTAAACCACCAAGTTATATGCATCAGAGTACCAGATGATGTTAAGGCGAATGATGTAGAGTTCATCATTGAATAGTCAATGTTATGTCCAATGACAGAAAACAATGGCCACGAGTGTGGAAGTGGACCAACAAGAATAGGAACCGCTAGATTATTGAGAGTAAACTTACTGAACAGACGGAAACCGTAGCTGCAACTGACAAAAAGTAGTGGCAATAACGGCGCCCAACAACCTCAGTGATCCTAAGAATAAGCAACAAATTTGAAATGTGCCATTCAGGCCAGCAGATAAGCAGGAAGCGAATACACAATGTGTCATTACAAATCTTCTAGGTCGTTCGTGGAAAGGTGACTCGCAGACCGAGGATAATGGAGTCATCCAACAGCTCAGCACACTCACTTTGGTCAGCAGTTTTGTAACAGCTTCTCGATTAGGCATGACGCAAATAGGCTCATTCTCAGGCGCGGAAAGTTCGGGTACCGAATTCGTGCAGATTGACGACTGTCTGACACTGGCAGCATTCCATAACAGGCGATGATTTGGAAGATAGATTTCAATAAGGCATGAAGACTGTAGACCACCTTGGGATGTGGAAGAAGGAATAGACCGAGGAAATACTATGAAATGACACCGTCGAAACTGATCGACATTTTTAGTGTCAAATGAACGGACTACAAGCTGTTACGGAAACTACATACTGGAATGGAAATAGGGCGCGTCAAACTGGATGAGTCCCTAAGTAATGATGAACGCTCTACCGTAAACGCCACTTTCAACATACCATAGTTCTCACACACAAGTCGACCCGGGGCGGATCGGACATTGAAATCAGCCACCAACGTTTTGGATGGTTCAGCGTTTCGTTTCACCGATGAATCAATGCCCGGTGACGGGTCAGTTGACCAACGTAGCAGACGAACTTCTCGACCAGCATACGTGTTGCGCGCTGCACCTACAACTCCAGATCGATATGTGTTGGCGTTATCAAAGTGTATCGCGTGCATTCGGACAGGACTATCTCCACTATCGATATCCGTATGGACTTCTTCGCCTTCAATTGCGGCTACTTCTTCCCATTCATCGGAGGAGTGAAGATAGTCTCCAAAGGATCGAAGTTTGGGGTTTGAACTATGGAATGAGTTGAAGAATTTGTGTGCCCAATGATCCTAGGAGTATAACAGCAAAAAAACATAAGAGAGAAGATATGCGCATGTGAAAACACAGACGCACACTTTATGTGATGAAGTGAAGTAAATCGCGGTTATGACGTGTTAGGTGTCTGCGTTACGTGTTCACCTCTCTTGCAAAGTTGCGACAGGAAACAATCTACTTGTGCCAGTTTTCTGATGCGTTCAACACGCACCATTGGAAACCACATCAAGGTAGGTAGTTTAGCGATGTATAAGTAGTCACTACTGAAACAGCATGTGATTATTCTACCTACAAATTATTACACTGTAGTCAAAAACTTGGTCAAAATATTCCAGCATAAAGGAACACACTCGTGCTGACATGTTACATTCCCAGCAAAGTATTCTGCCGTTAACACACAAAAGCTTTAAATAGCACAACGTTTGGAAAATCCAACCCCAGGCAAAACTCGCTAAAAGGAGAAAGCGAACTGTCGCATCCGGCATAGTTTTATTAATCCGTCCGAAATTTTTTGCAGCCTTCTCTTTTCTCTCTTTTCTCTCTTTTCTGAAGCGCCATTCTTCGAGGAAGGAATGCTGGTTGCAAAGCATGCATGTAAAAGAACACCATTTCAACTTCTTTGAAACATGATAGGTGGCTACCACTGATTTTGTATATCTTTTACTATCTGGACACGCATGAACGGGCAACGCCTGACTGCATCCCTTCCGACGTGGTACATGCATAAGGGCTCACGCATTCCAATTGGCTGAGGTTACTTGGATAGCACAGATCAGCATGTCTACCTAGATGACAGAGCAACCAATTGAACCGGTTCGTTAGTAGGCAGAATCTTGTCGAAATGTGCCAGAGGCCGCCGGGCTTCCTAATGTTCAAAAATTGAACATTTGGCCAGTATAACCACAAATATTGAACTGTTTAATCAATAAATGTGAAAAAAGTGGCACAGGAATGTAGGAAACTACACGTTTGTATATCGTAATGGTTATTTGGGAAGAAGAGAACGAGGAGCGACAGTGGTGGCTGTTTATAATGTTTCAAGACAAAAGTGGACATATGGTGCTTGTGGCATACGCATATGTCGATTGTCTGTACCCCAACAGTAGGCTAAATAGACAATTAACATAGCAAAGGGACCAATGCTGACCTACACGATGAAGGGAACAACTGGATCGCGTGAATTGTTGCAAGCGAGCCAACCCAATGCGACCGTTGGCTAATGACAGCCGCATTCCACGGTTCCATACGGTCCACTCGGATAATTGTTGCTGCTCCTGCTGCTGCTCGAATACGTCATCCGACAGAGGTGCTGGAAGGCAGCTTGCTGGATAAATCTGACTGGAGTGACATGGCGGAGATATGATTATAGGGTAGCGGACATCAGTACAAAGGTAAGGGAAAACTTGAGGCAAACAAAAAATAATCCAAATTTGTGCATGCACATAAGGTTTTTATCGCGTGAGTTGTCTCCTGACAAGTTTCGTTACACCTTTTACAGTGCACAAAACAGACAACAATATGCACAATCATATGAAAAAGCAAAGAGAACCCAAATACCATAGACCTCAATCACTCTCAACAACACGGTAGTCACAATCTTACAAACAGCTGTTTCTGAAAACAGAACATAAGTTTGGACGCTCGCAGAGCAAAGCACGAGATTTGATAGTGGAATGTTGAATATAAAAAAAGGGAAACGCGACTATTCGATTACTTTGGTGTTTCATCACATAACTTTAACTTTCTAGTTTCGGTGGCCAATTGAGACGTCATATATTTGTTGTTTGACCGACTGTGGGATATGTGACTTTTTTATTTTGAAGGGACACCAGAGGACCAGATAGTTTTAAACGCAATGTTCCGAGTATGTAGGCAATAAAAAGCAAACAGCGAACGCATGGACAAGATGTTCCTAGAATGTTGGTCGAAGCACTAGCAACTAAGGAGATGTAATCTCATGACCAGCCACCCGTAAGTCCCTAGTCTTAGCCTAGAGAAAGTGTGGCTAAAGTGATCTCACATAGCCTACAACAGACAGTATACAATCAACCACATGAACACCGGAATGTGATGCACAGATTCTGGTCGGAATATGAGGTTTATAATTTAGCGCGTCCTTTCCAATAAAATAACTGGTGAGAAAAGATGAACGGCAGCTAGAGCCACAGTACCATCAGATCAGGCTTGTGACCATCATGAATAGAGCATTACATCGAAAAAATCAGAAGCAGTGAAAATCAACCATGTTAAACGGCAGAGATCAGAACACAGTTCTGAATTCAAAATCTCATCCAAGATAGTTCAGTATCTACCAAGATACTTCCACTGTGTTCTCAACGACTGAACAATGAGTAGTTCTTACACGCTAACGGTGGCCAACGTACCTTTTTTATCCATCCAATTCAACGAGAACTAAGGAGCCGATGAATCATCTGACAGAAGTAGCGAAATCACGATTTTTCAACGTCCACCAGATAAACAAAAAGCGACTTGCCAACCCGGTCACGACATTAGTTTTTACCACAGTTAGTTAGTTAGTTAAAAGTGCTTATTCCTGAGAGTTTTCTTTGATGGAATTTCGAAAGATAAACACAAAACAACACTCTTCAGTTATGTTTAACTTTCCTTTGACGAGTACCATCTGAAGACTGTTACAGTTCGATCGTCAGGTAGGGAATGATTTAAAATGATGATCAATGTTGAGAAGAAAAAAACAATTACAAACCATCTGACCTGCCAATATCATGGAAGGTAGAATCTGTGAGTAATCTGGAGGCTAGACGTGTCCAAAACCCCGAGGGAATGTGGGTCATTGCATACAGACGTACAATCTCCTCATTTACCACCGTGTGCACAGTCCATCCAGCAATAATGGAACGGCGATGTGAAGCCTCGGTGGCAATATTCGGAGGTATGGATTCTTGATCACCAGAACCGTTTAGTGGTGTTGTGAGAGTCGGTTGAGAGAAACCTAGTTGAGTGGTAACATTTCCAACGCCCATCGATACTGAGGACTTCGTTTCCTATGGAAGACAACAACAGAATAAGCCAGAACGTAACAGACAATTGGGTCTCTTTACAGTAGACAATGAAATACAACAGCATGTGGGAATGTGCAGTATTAACATTCCCGATCCAACTGGGAGTAGTAGACACATTATAACTATTGACAATTACAAAAGATTAGAAACGACTGCAAGACATACAAGGTGATAATATTACTAGCACACGGAGTGTTACGAGATTTAGAGAATGGCTAACCGTGCAAATACATCTGTAGGGTGATATCACGTGCTGACCTTTGACTTACGACTTAACCTACTTGGCTCTGTGTAGTTTATCAGCCTGTTAAATAATGTATCAATCCCAGAGGAACTTAGCTAGATACGGTTCAATCATTCTAACTGGTTTAGATACCGTTTTATGCCGATAACTAGACCAAATAAGAGTTAGGCAGAAAAGGCAATTAGTCGGGTTTCTGCACAACATATCATTATACGAAATTACCTCAAACAAGGTATTCATCAGACCACAAAAGATCCGAATGTAGTGAAGAGGTTACCGTATTTTGCGATGTAACATTCACAGGCAAGAATGCGTTCACTAACATGAACATACACGCTTTATCTTGGCCATACCTCTCCACTCTACGGCTCAAGTATGTCCCGGTTAGCTGACGTTCGTTAGCAAAACGCGGCTTAGAGGTCTGTTAGTACAGGTTCTCGCAGTATTGAGACCGAACTGTGATGGCTTCGGTTCTCTCCTCTGCCCTAATACGTCAGTATTATTCACCTGATTCGAGATACTTTTTAGAAATGGAATATTACAAAATTCACTTCAGACATCCCGTATTTACATCGACAGATCGAAGTGATATGGGAATGGGAAAGGTGTGGACACATGCAATCCAATCAAGATCTGACGAGCGCGATGATTAGAGTAGAGTATTAATTTGGATTATTATCAAACTACCTACTGTCCTCTCCAACACGTAACTGGTGCTGCCACGGTTATTGGAACAATCATTGCAAACGAACACTCCTTAGCATAATTTCATTGGACATATTGAGTCGCATGTACTGTTGTGGTTAATTGAAATTGTTGACTTTTAACCCATCATAGTTGGAAAATATTATACAGTCCGTGGTATTTAATGCTCGACTCTTCGATCCAGACCGATCTAACCTCTGATAAAGAATTCAAAGAAAGTCTTGTTTGACCATCAACGAGAGTCGTTGTCAGTAACCGTCGTTCAGCACTGGCACCCGACTTGTTCACCTGGAACGCGTTAGTATTCCCGAATTCATTTTGGCGACGCTCGAACTAACCTAGAAAAAGCAGTGACACCGTACAGATTTAAGGTATGTAAATTCAACTCTTCGCTCAAAATGGTCTGTGCTCACAACTGGTTACGTGAACAATAACAACCAAGTCACAGTAATCACGGATAGGTCCAATTGGCCTCGTACGTTTCAGATGACAACACACAAGGGTTTCAACCGGCAATAAGCGACAACTACCGAAAAGTACACATTTGTGCATAAAACATCGTGAATATTTACAACAGTACGACATCAAATCGGCAGCATACACTGAACGAAGAAACTGGTGTTCCTACAAAAAGTCTAACAAGTTAAAATAAGTAGATCAATTTCTACTGAACAGAATATAAAGTGAACACACGCATATTTCACGGGTACGGAAACTGATATCCAAATGATGAGAATTGACGAAGCAAAACAGCTACGTAGGTGAGTTCACTATAAAATATGAGAATGAAGACATGTAAGCGAACATATGTTTTCGATAATTCATCTTCAGGCCGGTACAATTATATAAGGAGTTAATGGAGTTAGATCGAGATATCGATCAGATTTATTACAAAGAAATTAGGTCACTGGTCAGTCAATTGGCGATGGCTTGATTGGTCGGTTGCGTCACGCTTGTCCATTTCATAAAGAACGTCCTTCATGATAACAGCTGCCCGGAACGTTTTATCGCCAGAAAAATGATCAGAATATCACCCAAAACTAAAGTACATGACGTGAGAAAGAAGCCTGCGTTTATTCAAGTGCCGTTCAAAGGTGATAATGCTGCAGAATGGCTGACCAATGGATTCAACCAGACAATTAGCAGGACCTATGCTACAATTGAATTCCGTATTCAATTCTCCACATCCTCAATCCTCAGGTTTTATAACAAAGATAGACTGACAGTTCAGACCTCATCTATGTGTATCTACCCATTCGCTTGTTCCTGTGGAGCAGGTTATATCGAATCCGAGAATACCATCCACGGTGGCTGGGGTACGGAGAATCACGATCGGTCAACAGTGATGTCCTCGCTCATCTGGTTGAAAGCGGACACCAGGTGAAAACTGATCAAGCCTTCAAAGTGGTATATCGCGTGCCAAGCAACCCATCAAAAGCGGTCCGAATTAGAACACTTTGTACTGCCGAGGCCATTGGAATCAGGCTGTTTGACCCGGTTTGTTCAGGCGCCGCACCTACCATGGCCGCAAATCCACCGGATGGATGGTCAACCTGCGCGGTCAAACCAATGGACAAGCGTGACGCAACCGACCATTCAAGCCATCGCCAACTGACTGACTAGTGACCTAATTTCTTTGTAATAAATCTGATCGATATCTCGATCTAACTCCATTAACTCGTTATATGATTGTGCCGGCCTGAAGATGAATAATCGAAAACGTAAAATATGAATGAAATTCAACTACTCATCAAACGTTAGTAGTAATTCATACACGATGGAAAGATTGAACAAAATCAGAGCGGAGAAACACGAAACTCACTAACCGAGCAAATTTGAGCAGGCAAATTGAGAGCAACACAACTGTAGTTATTTCGAGAGTGAGCTTGCGTTCGTGAACTACTCATAGGGAAATTGTCTCTTCTGATGATGTAGATCAGTTGAGACGGATTCAACTGAGGTGAGAACAGGAAGAGAAGCAAAAAATCCAAGTCTTCATGAAAACAGACGCAAGTCGTCACGTGAACGGAGTGAGTTACGCACATAGTTTACATATGTAACCTTCAACTTGAAAGACTGCGTCGCCACAACTGAGCTAGTGAACCAGAGAAGCGTGCTGTATGCTCCAAAACTGGATATCGACCAAACTAGCTCTCTCTTACACACCAACTTACCTTGGTTTCCTTTGAAGTGTCACACCGGACCACAGATTGATTGTGTACTGAACGCGTCGACAGAAGACAAGGGAAAAGCAAATGATTGTTGTCCAATCGCACAACTAATTCCAGTCGAATGAGTAGCGAAATGATGGCACGTGCGACTAGACCCAAATCCGTTGAAGCTAGCACATCGGAACTTAGATCATTCGCTGAAGAATCCGCACCCAGACAGTAGCGAATGAAGCTCTGCAATTCCGTCTCTGTCAGGATAGCTAATAGTTTAATGAGGGAGCGGAAACATATGATAACAAACTGAGTATGGTTGGACACGAGTGATGATATAATGTGAACAGAATGCGCCAAAGTAGATAATGATGATCAGTACTAGACAATATGTGGTATTAATATGTTCGAGATCCTAACTGACCAAAAAAGGCACATCGAGAAAGTCTGCCAACATAACGAAAAACATACAGAACAAGAGTAGCGCAGTTATCGGTAACTGTTTATAATAGTTGAAAAGTATTTGAAAAAAGCGTTCCAATCGGCAAAGCTATTAAAGCATAGTATTAGGAATGGATAACTTGAGTTTTCTGCGTTTTTCCTTGTCAAATGAACCTTGATCATCGGTCTATCACCTCTGTGTCTCAATATGATAGTCTGCACAATCTTCTAAAACGACACTGATGAAAGTGTCTACCGTTTTGGATGGTTTGCTAATCCAAGGTATTTCCAGGAAATTCTGTTTGGTTACAGACACATTACTGATAAGTAGTGTGATAGATGTTATAATTTTAAAGAAGACCCGAATGCGACAAAACCATGACTACGGCTAGATTCGAACCAGCGACAGATACAGTATGCCCGAACGCGGTAGTCAATCTGCTGGACTATTTGGTTGACTCCACATTACAAAACTTAGTCCAGTTAAGAAACTTCTGAGCTTCGTAGCTCAAATGGTAGAGCACTTGCCGACTCTGGACATAGTGTGTCCGCCACTGATTCGAATACAGATGAAGTCCAGGACTTTCGCAATGGAGTTCTCCATACAAAAAAAATGTGAATAAGCGTATTGCAAGTTAAAAACAGATATGTGCCCGGATAAATTTAGGACACGCAAGTAAAATTACGTAAGATGTACTCTGCAGAGACATTTCTATCGATCTCTCCGATTACGATAAGAATGAGTCATCAACTGCAATAGAAGTGGCACTCAGAACCGGTCACGTTCGAACGGTTTACATGACTCACACGTGATACAAAACAACGTTGGGTCTATCTACGTATGATGTGTCATTTGGATTACCAGAAGTGGACTGGAAATCTTCAGACGTATAGCGAACGGTCAGATCTATCAGAATATGTTACAAAACCACATATATGGAATTTGGCAACATTAACAATACAGAGATAACGCAACATCACATGTCTGTCACGGTAAGTGGCTGCTTGGTATAAAAGTCAATTCAAACGTTGCTTTGACAACAATGACAGTCAACTCATAAACTTAGTGAACACGTTAAGAGTCGGTTAACAAAAGCTGTGATATCACAGGCTTTACCAAATCATCGGAATATCCAATCCATGATAACAAAATAGAATGCCACAATCCCACATTGAAGGTTTGTAAGAATAAGAAAAAACAAGATGATAGAGTGATGATTGTCATCACTACTGAAAGAGCAATAATCACGAACTAAGCAATGTATGCCTTAAGTTACTTTTTTAAATGCGTGATAGAACAGTCTGTGCAAATGGTGAACAATGCCGACTAACCTGTGTTTCTTGTTGGTGTGGATGCGGCATGATTACATTTGAGATGTTGGTCAGATGAGTCTTGGCCGAATGAAATTTGATTGTGGCGAATCACGGCCGTGCTCGTAGGTCGCTTGACATGCAGTGCGGTGAACAGACGTAACAGTAACTGTACTAGCCAGGCCGGAGATAGGAACACCAGGTGGTTGAGAGTGGGATCAGTAAAATGCAGCAGCAGACCAAATGCATTCAGAAATAGTAACGCGGCTTGAGCCTCGTGTGCAGAGTGGAAACCAGACGGACGTCGAGTGACGAGATGCAGAGATGCATCCGAATCTGCGCAGGCCTTTGCTAGTCCGCATGAGCCGGTAAACGTGGAGCGAGTGACGGGAATCAGATCAGGGTTTCGGCCAGAACGAAGAAGCCTGTCCAGTTCACATCTGAGGATGCATGTCAATTAAGGCATAAAAATATAATCAAAGCATGTAGTCCTTTTTTATTGTAATGAATAAACACGAACGTAGCTGAAAAAGAAGACATTGTGGAAATCGTGCTGTAGGATATGGAAGCAAACCCTCAAGCGATGCGGTTGTAAAACCTAATCAGACAACACAGAGAAGGATTTAGACGGCACAGTTCTGACTAACGGTACCCTCAATCTATGAATCAATTATGATGGTAACAAGGACCAGCTTGGTCGGTGTCCTCAAGCCAAGCCTACGCTATTGGTCACTGAGTGTAACGGTCTGATTCCATAGGGTCACTTGGTTCACATCCATCTAACATATGCTAACACACCGCTTGTCCAGCTGTGCTGTCTGCATGTAGTACCATAGAGTAGAAGCGTCAGTCGAATGTCCAATGCATGACATGCATTCGCATGACGAAAACATTAACACCAAAGTTTGTTTCAGTAGGCCACTCCCGGTTTCCGAGCTGGCAATAGTGTTTAGTGTGACGAAAAATCCTAGATAACAGCAATCATGCTATGAATACTAAGTATCACGAACGGTCTTTCTCATTCACTAATTGTTTCGTTCTCTGCAAATTTTACTGCTTTTCATGACAACTCCTCATATTCGTTAAGTAAAAGATGCCACTTATTTGTAAACGGTTGTACTACGAGTATGTCACACATCTGAGTCAATATAATGCCCAACTATGCAATACAAAAACAAGCCAAGGAATCCCGAGATTGATGATGCTGGTTCATCGTTTGGGTTAGTAATTTGCATCCCAAAAATACACAATTTAATCATGAAATTGGCTGAAACCTGTGTAAATACTCATCATCCATATTGACAAGTTGGGATGATTGAGATATACATTTGCTAAGAGTCACTAATGAGAGAAGACACAGGTCGTGAGGTAAGAGCGATTTGTTCAATCTGTTCACTCAAGAAGAAAAATTGGACTGTAATCAGTTTCTGCCCTCATACTGTACATATTCGGATGCTTTCTGTTAGGGACTCCACTATTTCCGTCCAAAAAACTGCCTCCTTCCTCGAGAAGATGATTTTACACAATCAGAAAAAGCGAAATTGTTCTGAGCAGTTGAGGAGTAACCTTCATAAATTTTTCACCCTTATTGCGCTATGCTTATTGGTGGATTAGTGACCTTAATTACCATTTTTAAAAACTGTCCTTCGATCTTCTGACTAGAGAATGGTTGTAGGTTGCTATGCACCTATCCTCCTGACCTCTCCTGCTAGCTCCTCGTGGTGATCAGGCTAGTGTGCTGTTTTGATCCGGAGGGCTGTGCTGACTGAGACTTCCGTCGTTGCAGGTTCAATTATGTCAGATTGGCCAAAGGGGAGCAGCCAAACAAAAGGCAGACGCGTCCGTTGTGTATGGTGTCAATGTATTTTGTTTCGGTTCGGTTCGGTCTGATATTTTCTTTTTTGCCTGAAATGATTATATGTATGTGTGATTGGTTTGTCTGTGCAGTATTATCTCTGTATGAATGTGCCGAATGTCCTGGGTTATGACTGTCGAGCGTGTCCTGAGTGGTTGATGCCGATGCGTATGTGTGTGTCACCTGCTGCCTTGCGGTACAGACTTTTGAGCCAAAGGCTTTGGTTGAGGGCCCTAATCGCTCTCCTGTCTAGGTCTGGGGGTCCTGACAGTCTCCTAAGCCCACATAAACCATGATGATACAAAATAAACCGAATATCATTATGCGTCGGCCGTCGCGCAGGATTAACCAGGTCGCCCTACCTGCTGCACATGGCAAGATGGATAGGCTTCATACTGTCCTCCCCAACATGAATCCACGAGCAGATAATGCTCACTCAAGTT
>JTDE01000820.1:111160-129519 GCA_014338405.1 Paragonimus skrjabini miyazakii
GTATGGTGGAATTCAGTAGTCAACCGATGTGTACATCGTACGACACGGTAGAACAGTTCCGGGATAGGCAAACCCAAAAGACGTAAACACGCACCGGGCCCAAGGGACGCATTTGGTAGCATGGTGGATGCCAGGCGACCTGGAATGTAGCAGAAAGTATGATAGGTGGTAGAAGACAATAAGAAGAGTAGATTTTCAGAAAATACTTGTCGCCAATTCCTTTTGTATGCTAGCATAACGTCATAAAATGAATTAGCTGACGAGAGATCCAAGTGAATGTAAGACAGACCGAACTGAGACACGGTATGTTCGAAGGAAAATGTATAAGATTAACAGCCAGAGTCAATATGAACGTTGGATGAATCATGTCGTTAAGAAATAGGTGGGGCAGAACTTGAGTCAACTCGCACAAAACAAGGTCAGAAAAAATAATAAAAAAGCGGCCACCCTAGTAGATCGCATTGATGAATCCCACTCTTAAAAATGGCCGTTTGATGTGATGCAATTCAGCTGATCAAATAATCCAACTGAAACCACTTGACCAATTCCAGCTCAAATCGAAAGTTTTACTTAACAACCAACCTCCTCGCTATGGGTGGATTGGTCAAACGTCATCGAAGTAGACGAAGAACGACATCTTCAAATTTAAGAATACTTATCCTAGGGATAAACTGAAATGCATGATGACCTTAAGTCATGACTGTGTTTCTGAACGATTAATTCTTTCATGCTACTGAGCTGTTGATAAATATCGAACTTCTAGATCAGGTTGAAGAATTACACAGAAATTCCTTCTTTTGAAGAAGCAATTATTAGTGAATCATCGACTAGTACAATTATACAACAGTATCAAAAAACCTACAGATAGCCAGATTGTCAACTAGCGACCACAGGACTGCAAATTCGAATCCAGATAACCTCAATTGATCCAGCCTGGTTTGGACAGTCTGACAGTCCGATCCACTCTCACACATACGACCGTTTACGTTCCATGGAAAAAGACGTTGTATGACGTAACAACCAGGAACCTATCTTCACTTTTATTAGCCTATCTGCTCAAAATTTCACCACACCTTCCAAACTGGAACTTGCAAGCGAATTAAGTTTTTCGAGTGTGCGATACCTGTACTTTTGAAGTATGAGTAACTCTCAGTCAGTACAATTCAGAAATGTTAACAACAAGAAGAAAGCAAAGAGCAACAGAGCACCAGAATAATCAGACTTTTTTCGTCAAGAAAAGTTAACAAAAACACAATTCGAATAAAGCTTACTCGGAAACTGTATAGAATTTGCAGCTTTATGTAACAACGTGGCCAGTCGTTCAAGTTCGACCCACAATGTGGGATTTTCGTCTGGTCTCAAATCTAGCACCACGTGACTGAACAGGTGAGGCAAACCGTATGCAGCCAGATCAGGAGTGCAAGTGAAACGCGAGCGAACGAGACTGGTGAGATATTCCGAGGAGTTTTGAAATGACGCACCGACACGGGAACGCTGTAATGGGACGCGCTTCCCATCGAGAGGGACACATTGGTCTGCGTGTGTTCCAACCAGAATTACCGGGGACATCGGAGCTTGGGCCTGTAATCGATAAGACAAGTTTGATTAAAATCAATCATCTTCAAGACGTAGAAGTGTTAGGTATAAGTCACTTATCACTTATAAAAGTGATCACAACCTAATTTGAATGCACATAATGCGTTCTTCTTCTGATATATCATACTGTAAATAATCGCACATAGAAAGAATAACAGGCAGAATAATAATCCTTTCCTAAGATGTCCGCTCATTTCAAAAGGCAACGGTTCGTGTTACTTGGGGATAGACGTAAGTGGGTGAAGAATGTAGACAAACTGCTAACTTCTAGCGATATACGTCTTCCTTTATCATAAGTGAAAAACGATGTAGTAAATCCCGCATAAAACACATAGTTATTGAGGGTACTAACAACTATAAAGATCATACCGATGTACCTGAATGGTCATCAACCAGCGGGTTATCTCATTTAGACCGGCCACTCCTTTGGACATGCACCACAGGACAAGGAACACTGTATTTCGGCAGAACAACAGTTGTTGAATCCCTGCCAAAGTATCAGACGAGATACCGTCATGGTTAAATAGTGTTGCATTGGTCACGTGTGTAGGCGTGGAGGCGTCGTAAACAGAACTAATGGCCGATAACCCGGTCCCGATATCCCAAACGTTGAAGGTAATTTGATTACACCATTGAAACTCATCGACTGGGGGTCCATCAGAATTATCTAATGAGGGCTGTTCTGCCTCGTTTTTGAAAGCCTTCGAATGAAGAGAGAGAAAACTATTAGCATCCAGACAGAAATAATATTAGTGGTAATTGGATCAGAAATAATACTGTCGCATTGAAGGGTGATCAGAAGTTGCCACCACAGTGTTAGTCAACCTGTACGAAGTTAGATACACCAAACACAGAATATTTGAAAACTGAAGTCAAAAATATGTTCCAGAACTTATACCATAGCACATTTAGCTACATCTGCAGACTGTCAAGTTCATCCAGTGAAATTCAAACCGGAGAAAAAGTCACAATGTAACATCACGAGTCTACTGAAGCAAAGCTCCTGGAAAAGGAATAAATAATTTCCTTCGAATGCACAGAATGGACCTGTCTTCTGCTGACAATCGCCTCAGCACGTCAAAGACGGTGGGGGTTGATAGTTCTGTGGATGACTGAACTTGAACTTATTGGACTAACGACGTGTCATTAAAGAGTGCTGACAACGTACTGGATTCTACGAACCTGAAACAAAAATTTATTGCTCTTATGGAAAGAAGATATTTTTTTAATAGACATGCGACTGCACGAAACGTTTTATCAGGAATCGGACTGGAATGAAAAACAACACAAATCGGTTGCCCCACGACCTGACTACAACGACTCTCACATCTCCGCACTTCACTATAAAACCTATAGACAAATAGGCGAGTTGGCCAAAGGAAGCTCTAGGACTAATTGCGGCTAATAATTTGATCGTTAAGCATGGAAGTCAAGCTGCCAGTTCGCTACCTAAAATCCCATAATAAAAGACAGGTTTGCTATTGCAAACAGTGAGTAGTAAATATAGGAGGCATTAGACAAGGTGGACAGCAACATCCACAAGACGCATGGGGTGAAACATGATAATGCACAATCAACTCTAAATGTCGACAGTGTTGAAAGGTGTGACTATACAGTCCAATGGTTAAAGTATCACAAAACCTACTGAAATGTATGATACCTACATTGTAACATAATCAAGTCGATCAGCTTTATGAACGTCCTCTGGTTCAAACGCTATCAAAGTAGGTTAGATGGGATTGCATAGTGGATATCCCAGGGGTCTAAATGAATATCTTCCAAGATATGCTTGTGAGAATCGGCCATTCCTCTTGATTCACTAAAAAATTCTGCCAACTAATGTAAAAGAGGCAAGTAACACTAGATGTACATAGAGAGACGACGGTTCTAGATCGTCTCCCTAAAGGGGTATGTCACCTATTGTTGGCTCATTATTAACTTGACAAGAACAAAGAGTTAAAGATGAACTACATGACCAACAATCTGCGTTCTATTCTATATGTCAACGCGGTTGTCATCGGAAAACACAAACTCAATTTGTGTATTTGAAGGAAACTGTTTGTAACCTTCCCAGTACCATGGTACCTCCAGAGATTCTACGGTTGATATCCCACTATGATACGATTTTCGTTTTGGGCTTGAGTTGATGAAATTAACAGTCTGGGACAGACACTTGTAAGGAGACAGCTGAGTCCATCATAGCATAATTCGTGCAACACGACACTTCTAAATTCCTCTTTCGAAGAGGAAAATTGTCCGCTTCTACAAACAGAATCTTTTGAAGTTCAGTAGTGTTCTCGGATTGGTCGACTACCCTGGTTATATCGTGGGTTCCTTAGATTGTCAGAAAAAGGCTAGCCATCAAATAAGAAACAATTCAGAGATTGATGATTTCGCTTTCATTCTCTCCAGTACAGCTAACTACTTAGCTGGTAATATTGAGGAATTTTCTCGTGCAACAACAGACGATGGGTGAACATAAAAGAGCAAACGCAAGATGTATAACCTGAGAGTTAACATAACTAGCGTAAAACCAGCAATAGTTTAGGCAGTGACGAGACATGAACAAAATAAACAGGGCCTAATAGTAGACAAATATTTGTCCGGAAGGAAAAAAATACCAACACGACGATAGAGGAAAAAAAATGATAACAATTCTATTGCGACCGACTGTAATTTTGTACTTTGAAACGTCAGTATAGCAAAATAAAACTTGCATAGATGAACGACAATTACATGACAAAACATTCGCACCGTTTGATTACCAATGAATATCGTGTGTATAGGCTAGTGTGAAACGAAACTCAAATACACTTGGAGGATGAAGATGAGCGGTGTAACCGAATCATTTTCTTTGTTATGCATACGATTTATTTGGAAATTCAGGAAGAAACAAATAAAATGAGACTATCTCTAGATCACCCGGTTATCCGTGTAACCCATGATAGAGAGAAATATAGACGTTGTTCGCCGACATCTAGCTGACAAGAAATTTTGGATAATGTTCAACCTACAGTATTTACTCAGTGTCACTGAGGCTATTAACACATGACTGATGACGACATATGCAAACAGTAATCAACCGAAGAAAAACACATTCTCATTAGTCGACCAGACCAGCGTCTTGCTAATTATCAGGCTGGACTCAAGAAGAGTTTACTGTCAGCATGAAATTAAGCAATCAAATCGGCTGACGGAAAAATGTAGGTGCATGAGAACAGAAACTGTACCACCAAGCAACACCAATGCTGAACAATAACAAGGGTGGTCCTGAAACCAAGATATTCCAGTCAAATTTAGGAGTTTAGTTGGCAGACCTGAGTGTGAAATGTTGATCGCATAGTCTGCCCAGTCAACCAGATCTGACGCGATTAAGCTCGAGAAAACAGGAATGCACGTGTACTTAGGCTATACCTATTAGTTGAGTCGTCCACATGTGTCGCATTGAGCAAGTTGGACGTAGAAGTATTGACTGATAACATCCGATGAACCGAACAGTCACAAAAAACGAGATGGCCTGAGTATTTTTCCATGAGCATAAACGACTCAAACTTGAGATAGGTACTGACCTAAGGGCTTCACTGAAGCCGAAATACACGAATGAGTTATTAACTAGTAACTAAATGTCACTTCACTCACATCGAATGGGCGTTGAATGGTCAAACGACTGACGAGAACAACTGGAGAAAGGTCAGCCACATGTGTACCAAATGACAAAGCGGTCCACTTCCCAGCCGCATGACGCCGATATTCTCCTGTGATTGGCCGATGGGCTCGGTTGGCTCGCGAATGTGCGCTGGCCTGATTGACAGAACCTGTGGAATTATGCTGTAAAGGTAAGTGGATTGCGGTCATATGAAATGCGATCAACATGGGAGCATGAGCGAGTTAACCGCAGGAAAACACTCACCGTCCTGGAAATGGGATATTTCTCAACACCTTTATCAAGCCGATGCAAAAGTCGAATCAGGGTAGATTTTCCCACTGCCTTCGGACCGAGAACCAACAGTCGGACGCTGGTGTAGGGTCGCGAGCTACAGAAACCAGACCAAAACGACTCGTCATCAAGGCCACTTCAATCGAGCATATACAATATTATACATATATACGTAAATAGTATTGATCAGTAGTAAGGAATTCTTGATAGGTGAAACTTGTACATCACCCACAAATGAGCACAACTGTCGCATTCTCATGAACTTTTCAGCTAAACCCTTCCGAATAAGAGCTTTATACCTCAGCCTCGCACTTGTCAGGGCCCGTCAATAATGCACGTGAGGTCGGAGAACGACAAGTGTATCACCAAGGGTATTGTTGTCCATACACTTCTCAGTGTTAACCCACAGTGCCCTTTGAAGTGACAGAAGTCTTACAGTAAATTTCAGTTAGTTCACAAGTAACAGTTCGTCGACGTTGGCCTGCTTTCTACAAAAGCTCTCCTGAGCAGAATATTCAAGCTTATGTGCGATTTTCTCTTCAGTCAGAACCATGATATAAGTGTTTCATTTGAATATATCAAGCGCGGTAAATTATCGTGTAAACTTTGTTGTATATCACACTAGCAGACATCTTAGAAATGACTGAACAGGAAATCACAGATAATATTATCAGGGCTTGATCGTACAAGTACGTTAATAATACTTCGATATTTTTTCCGATGTTGATCACTTTGGTTTGTTTTTCAACCAGTTTTACAATATCCACTGAAACTTACTTTTGTAACACGAAATTGAAAAGAATAATAATTTCACTTTTTTGTATATTTTCATTAATGCATGTACGTTACAGAGTTTAGCCTATCTAGAAGCAACATGGGACGGTCAATTCCTTAGGTTTCCTAGTTTTGCTCAGATTGTATACAAACGCGAACTGGTCAAAACCCTGGTTCACACAGTTAGGCGCATATCTAATGAATTGCAGATAGAATTGGAGATCGTACGAAAAACTTCACTTACAAATGGTTACTCTGGAGACTTTATCAAAACTCACACCAAAATGAACAAGTGCAATTCGAACGGCTAAAAGAAGAATACGTTTTTGTTTGTAATTCAGAGGAGCCAATCCGTCATAAATTAGTCTGTTCAAACTCGTGAGTATGTGACTGTGCTTAATTCATTCCAACAAAAGGTTAACACTGCATAAACGCGAACAAAGTTCGTGAAACATTTCTGCTTCACACGAAGTGTACCAGTCAGTCACAGTAACGTTTATATAGACAGAACACGCCGACAGTTGACTCAGCAAGTGATTGAACATATACAGAAAATTGTTGAAGCACCTGATGATGCAACAGTTTAATTTGGGGAACCTGTCACTCAAAATCCCACGTCATCAATATCCAAATATCTCATGACAACAGGCTATAAAGTCGAATCAGCTGGCTTATACAAACCCTTGTGTAATGGAAACGTAAAATTACTGGCCCTCAACAAATCATTGACTTACAAGTTTAAGTTGCGTGTACAAAAGGAGTAAAGGTTGTCGCAGTTATGATTACATCATACATGGTTTAACTGTAAACATGTCCATTCGTTGCTTGTCGGGTGAATATAAGTTGTTTATGTTTTCCGCTTGCGACTGATAACAGTGAACGAATTGTTCACATAGGGTAACAATGTTTTATTCTTGCTCTGAAGAAACATTACAATAAAGCGTAGAACAGTTAATACATGTAATCAATCATTTTGATCACGAGATGAGTGGCAAATAAGATCATGCAGGAGGTATAAGCGAAGTACCAAATGCTGTGGCTGTTTTGCGATATTCACTAAAATTATATTGCTTCCCAAAACAAACCTAAATCGATGAATACATCTGCGGTTTCACTCTGATGCTTTTATTGCTTGTTGATTTTCCAAAGTGAGTTCTCAAAGTCATAATGTGGATTAATCACATCAGTACAGTTGTGGCGAAACGGGACTGCGTTGCACAATTGTTTCATGTTCTCATTCATACACGCTAACATATACAACAGTTAAAATGTAAAAAATCGTATTGTGCTGTTCATTGAACACCAAAAAAACGCCCGTAATGATTCATCATCACTTCTTGCAGATAATGTCAACCTTCTGCATACGCGTCAACCATTTCGATGAGGGAAATATAACACAGGAGCATGTCTCCGAAGAATAAAATTATAGTCGCGTGAAGCATCGGATTATGCTTGTTCAAACAGTGTAAATGCTTTAATAATCCAAAAAGAACACTCTGAGTAGCATGTACATGGTGGTTGTCGGTGATTTTAGATTTGATGAGGTCTGTAATCAGAAGACGACTGCGCAAATGGAGTGATTGTCATATCAGTTACGAAAATTTGGTAGAAGCATAAGGTCAATCCCATCTAATCCACTAGAACAGCTAGAATATATTTGTTGCACAATGCTAACATACCGATTTCAATTGATCAGTCGCTCATCAACCTATTGCATATTTACTCAGTCTTTAAAACTCTCCCAACTCATCTGTTGGATCAGCCCTGCATTCCTCGTTCGTGTAACTTTGCGCCGCAGTAATCGGTCAAGTGTCCTTGATGATGATGGTGAGAACCCTTTTTGATGGGAGGTTTTTACCTCGTTTTTGTCAACTCAGATCGGTTTTGTGTGTGTTCGGTGGTGGCTCTAGCGTATTGTATTTTCCATATCGGCAGCGTTGGGATTTGAGGTTTGTTTGCACATACGTTACAAGTAAATACCTCAATAATCCCAAAGATACCTCGCTCCAATTCCGGTTTTGATTGGGGGATCATTTTTGGCTATCGGCAATTCAACACTTAAACGAGAGAAAGTAACAGGATTCAAACATCATGGGCAGTTTAGATTTTCTTCAGTGTCTGGATGAGTTCGGACAGACAGGCTTCACTGTGTTGCCACCACCGACAACGACGTAGCCAGCTGACGCAAGGCAAGCACTGCTCTCATATTGTATTTCATTACGGAGTATAGTTCACTATTAGTGAAAAGAACAACAGCGCCACAGGCAAACGAACTGAAGCCAGAATGTATGCAACAGGTTTTGATGATTACAAACAAGTGTGAGATGATTCGTATGAACATCTAAACCGTGGAGAAGGAAATCGACTATAGCCTCGATAGCGCAGACAACTGGATGACTACTGCCGTCTTTTTGTCGTCGAATTGATTAAAAGTAGACTAAATGGATGCTCGCGTACCAGAAGCTAGTGTTGGTTCTGCTGCAAGGCCAATATTGCTGAGACTTGACTTGTCTAGAGCTGGGCTTTGTTAACATTACGCTAATTCAGTGAAACCATCAGAAATGTATTCATCAATTCAAGTATTTTGTGCGGATCAGAATGTCCGTTTTTCGATAACGGTTGCTTTGTTTCCCACACTGTAGTGTCAGTGCCAGGTCATGAAGTTGTTTTCCGCCCATCGGACTGTGAATATTTAGCATTTATATACAACCAGATCTTTAGCGGATAAACTATTAGATAAAGCGTTGCTAATTCAACTCTATGGTCAATGCCTGTGGAAAAAAAATGTCGGAGTTAATAAGAAATCGCACTAAGTTATGGGATAACGGAAACATCGTAGGCATAGACACGAGCCCATACAGATGTGTAACAGGATTCGGTCAAAGATATAAACACACATTTGGTAACATCGAAACAAACAGTGATAGAAGAATAGGATCATATGGAGCTGAAAAATGATTTTAAACATGAAACGTAAACAATGTGCATACTCACAATGGTAAAAATATTGTTAACCTAAAGGAACCATATCAATTTACGGGTCAAAATAACAGCTAGATATTTAGAAGCTGACATTCCCCATTGTTGTAAACCCTCCTAAATGATACGCTGGTTCGATCTCGGCATAGTGGTGCGCTCGATAAAATCGGATTCTCGTCCCGGTAATAATTCACACGAAATTCTCGGTCCCGAATAGTACCGCGACTGTTCCCGTATTCGCTCCCGAGACAAGCCAAAAGATGCGCTCAAAATGAGAAGCTTCGTTCCGCTACAAAACGAAATGCGGCTAGGGCGACAAGTACAAGGTATTTATAGGGCACGTCATGACCACACACTCCCACCACATCATGAGAAAGAGTTAGGAACGGACATGGGCATAGCGATATAAAAAGTCTCAACCGATTTGAACAGTTCCGCTAGTTAGGACTGAGTCAAGTGTTTTTTTCTTCTTTCTCACGACGGAGGCGCCCTGGGATGGTCACAGGGTGGGCGCCCTAACACCTATTTACGAATTTGACTATTGAACTTAGGAAACCAAATCTATAAGACGGCAGTGTCAGTTCGTATTGTCTTACCAACACTTCGTTACACACGCTACATCACACTAAATTAGCAGCGTTCCGTCCTGAGGTAGCTTGAGGTTCTGCTGGTCACACACCATAATCCGGTTCCTGCGTATACACAAGCTGATATCCATCATTGTAAACAGTGATGAACCAGTATCTATATAGGTTTAGTTACTAAACTCTCATTCTTCTGTGTTTAATTGCAGTTCTGTATCGTAACTGACTAGAATGTATGAAACGATACCATCCAAATATTTAACATAATGGGATTTAGAGCGAGACGCGCTTCCTACTTGTTCAACATAATCGTCAAAAAGCTGTTTTGGACTTCTGTCCTTTTAGGGATGTAAAATAAAACAATAGTATATTTGGAACCCTTGAACAATAAGGAGCGTCCGCCAAACCAACTGGGCAATTAGGAGGAGCCATTCTTCAGGGAAATAAAGAGGGACACCTCTGGATGGCGAACTATGAACACGATAGCAGAATGGAACGTTGGGAACAGGCAAGGGAATCGCGTAAAGCGAACAGAAAAATGGTGGAGAGAATTCCACTCGGGGGAATATTGGGATTTTTGACGAATGGGAAAGAGGTTTGAAAGTTTTGATGTGTAGGCTGGAAAAAAATTTAAAAGGTCGAATAACAAGAATATGAGAGATGGTTGAATACCGTACACACTGTTATTAAGAAACACTATTTTATCATATGACGCACAGACATTGAAGGGTGACTAACAATAAACAAACTGATGTGGATCCACGTGGCTATTCTGAGATATCACACGTTCAGGGAGAAGTTTCTCATAAACTGAAGTAAATGTAACCGGCAGATGGGTCGCAATTGACATTCACCTGAACCTCTAGCATGAAAATAACCTAGCCAGATGGTTGAGAACCGATTCGCGTCGTAGTATCTGCTTTGCCCATTCAACCACCGGCAGGTTGGATAAGTACCACAGTTCACAGGTGGAAATACCTCCACGACGTTCCGTCCCAAGGTATTGACAGTCTAAGGATCTCATCGCGAAGCGGCAGAGTGCTTGCTGTGTCAGGTGGTCAATGGTTATCTATACTTTGTCCGACCATCGCAAAATGACTGAGTAACTAAGCTTGTTCGATCTTCATAACCTCATATACACTCCCAACTTTATCGCTGAAGTCAAAACTACGTAACATAATGCATACATCAACCGTAGACTGCTTAAAGACAATCTAACATTCTGAAAGACTGCTGAAACACAAAAACGCTTATTTTTATCAAACCTAGCCAAAATAGTGTAGTACAACTGGTCACAGTTTTATTTGGATGTACTCACTGCAGAGCGGCTGATTTGAATTGACCCAAAAGGGCCTGGACGCGCTTGGGGCCATCGTCAGTCGACTTCGCCGCGACTGTGTGCTGCAATTGGTGGGTTTCAGTTTGCGCTTGCTTGTTATTGGAAGAGGACAATAGTCCGTTAGGGTCGAATGGGGTGCGATCCAAATAGAGCGCATGCAAATTGGACAAGCGCCAAATATCAGCCGGCATCTATAAGAGAGAGCGCATAAGTGATAGACCCGTTAAAAGTAGTATTCAGCAAAAAGCTGAAGACATGTTAGTTACCGAAGTCTAGTATATAGATGTGAGGCACACGAACGGCTCGGGAAAATTCTTAAAAAAAATGATTACCAACGATCAATCACCTAGTTAAATGGAAAATTTCAGTACGAACCTAGCGCTAATTCTACGGGTTTCTCGTCTTCATTTAGCCTCCTACGATCGTATTTTGATCCATGACCACTGATGTACTCAGTACGTGATCATCACTTGTGGTATATAATCCTGCATTCTAACAATTTCCCACGTTTGTCAACCAGCAACTGCTCACCTGCAGGTTCAAAAGAAACGGAAGTACACACGAACCCTGGATTAGGTCGGTTGACAGAAGTGTGACGGTCGAGCACAATACATTGGTACGCAACCGTGCATTCTGTTAGGAGACGCATCTCCTAACGAAGCAGCAAAGGCCAATCACGTCATATCGATTGATCGACCCGGCCTCGAGCGAACTGATACGTTTTAACTCACTCAGCTAATCAATCTCACTCAGTTAATCAGACTGCAGCTGCGCAATCGAACGCCTGTACGTTATCTGAACTGTTTCCTCGCGTTCACTTTCTGATGCCCCCCATAACGTGATCTGTTCTAACGCTGTGACTACCACATTTGATCGTCTCGATTGATTTGCTATGCATCTTGTCGGCCATGTATGATACTCATTTCGCCCTAGAAATTTAGATCCTCTGTGGCCTAATTCTGATTCGTCTCGTCCTCCTAATAAACGCTGTTGCCACACCTATTCTCTTTCTCGGTTCTGGGTCGAGCGATTGAGCGCGTACCAAAAGGGACGATCCAATACATTGTAACAAGTATATTCGCACGGCAGGCTGCCTGGATCTGGACAGTGATAACAACAGTGAGTTGGACATTAGGGTAGTCCGTATGGCCAAATTGCATACATCGGAGCAGGGGCTAAGCCCAGAGTAGATGGTGAAACCTTTGCCTACTGGATGGTTACGTAATAGAAATGGTGAATGCTCGACAAAAGTGGTAGTCACCAATCAAAATATCGGTAAAAAAAGTACCCTCATAACAGCTGATTGGACAAACGCATTTGCCTACTCATACAGGTTCATCAACAGATTTGTGCACAGTTGGTGCTTTAGAACGTTATTGCAACATAAACAACTGTGCAAGGAGATGTGAACAGCTTTTTAGGTGATGAGAATCTGAACAGCAATGTCCAAAGTGAAAATGCATATACAAATCTAAACATCAATTGTACCACCAAAACAGTTATTTTTGAAGAATAGATCACAGAACTGATGACAATTGCAGATACACGCTTCATGAGTTAGAATAGAAAGCACTATAAAGACTGCAGATGAAGAAACTTCGATGCTTTTAGGATGCAGTTAGACTCCCGTTATTAAATTGACTAGGACAGGACGACGACATGATGCGCAGCGTTAACATTTCCAGTCTATCCAATCAGCCGCCCACTGAAAACCAATCTGGTTATACGCATAGATGCGCGAGGTATGGAAGAAATGGGGAAGGTAGACCAAGCTAACAGGGTTAGTTGATTGCACGGATGAACCACGTTTGTGCACATAGCATTGGTTGCCGTTTATTGATCGACAAGGCTTTATTGAGTGGGTTGGTGTGACACAACAATACTATGAAGGAACTGATTGACTCATTGTTACGACATGCAAAATTCCATTTCATTATGGCTGCCGTTACGCCCATACCGTGCGAAACCATTTTTCTGTGAAAATCCTAGATTCGGCGACCCACATTACCCTGGGAAACGAGCCCATGTATACTTAGGGGTTCAGCACGCAAGGTAGGCCGGAATTAAATTAGATGTATTGAATGAGGCATAAAGCCGATACACTAACATGTGCCTTTAGGATGACTCGTCAAAAACGCACGTGAATCATCCTGAATCGGGTAAATGATAGGAAGCTTGTTCTATAATCAAGTGAGATGCGTCCAAGGGACGCCAACCATTGTCGTCGCAAGATTGTGCCTATAATAAACACTGAAAAGTTTAATTTCATGTTTGTTACCCATATCATGCGATTCACACAAAGTGTGATGTGAGCCATGTTTTTGGAACCGCCTATATGTCAAGATAGCCGTGTAAGCCTGTATGGTTTATAGGACCGAAAAGCAAATTGCACGAATCCAAGCACACACACACACACCGAAGCTCATTGTTCATCAGCGATCCGAAATTGATGGGTATAACCAGATCACAGATAATTCGAATGGATTACACACTGAGGTATGAAGATGAAGGCTCACTGATCCTCCGGCCAGACCACGATACTTCGACAGAACTCCGGAGGATGATAGTTCTCAATCCATGATTCGTGACATTGTCAGTCATCGTTGTTAATAGTCTTATCCTCCCAACACTAGTTTTGAAAAGAAAGTACTAACAAGGTGTAACCACTTCAGAACTGTTGAAACAAAATCTACCGAGGTTCCGGAGCCAGTCTACGTAATAGACTTCACAACTAGACAGTAATCGGTTGGATGACGCATAGCACGAAACTGACCTTCAGTTGCTAACCAGGTGGACCAAATGGACGCTTAATATACGAAACGGACTTAAAACTGATATAACTGGAATGTGAGTAGGCCGAAATACGGATTTATTGTGAGATCTAAAACGATTACAACATTTACACCATCCAAACTGGTCAATCGAGTGTGCACAAATGAGCAAAACGAGCAACGAAAATTTAGCAAATACAAACCCAAAATGATTAACTCACACAGAAAAACGACTTAAGAAGAGGAGCACACAGCACGTTGCCAATTTGGGCATTACTTACTCTAATTAGGCCAACACATCCGTCGAGAAACAGATGTCGCAAGTTCCGTAAATCGCACACAGCTGTCGATATTTCGGTTAATAGACGATTATCACCCAAATCCAACGTTTTTAAAGCAGGAAAGCGAACCGACTGAGTGTGATGTGTGAATGGCACATGTTCCGCCGTGACTGTAGATGCAGCCTGCGAACAAGAACGAAGTAGGACGAAATTGGTTGGAAAGATGAACTTAACGGAAGAAGGAACCGGTTGTCAACACAGATTCAGGCGCGCACATGCATAGACAAACAAACTAGTGACTAGATCTGGCAACGCGCCAGGTCACTCCGAAAGCAATTACCAATTGAACAAACGATGAGTTGATCAGATTTGGACAAACCAAAGACAAGATGAGCTCGAGGACATATGATACCAAGGACCTAGAAGAAATTGAGAAGTAAACAAAACGCACGTACAAACAGGCAAAACTTCGGAATGTACAAATCGAAAAAAAGCTGCGTTGGTCCATGAGACAGAGTAGTACACGATGTGATTAAACGCCAATAGCCAACAAACAGTGTGGGTTAAAGTGCTGAGAATAATTGGCTATTATACCGAAATAAAAGATGTGTCACTCGTTGCAGCCAACACTATTAAGAGAGATAGAACGACATAAGTGCAAGCGATGAAACGTGTCGGCAAGTATTTTTTTTAAAAAACAGTTATCAGGAATGAAGCCAGGTTCTCGATAATCAGCGACTAGGGTAGACAAAAAGGCAAATAGGGTCAATAAGTACTATGGATGAGTTGAATGTCTACAATGGAGAAGATACGAACAGTGAAAGAGATGAATGATTACGGTTGCAAACCACAACATGTCCTCAACCGCAACACAGAAAACCGTCAACTAAGCCTGAAGTTAGAAATCCGAATCGACCTGCACGGCCCAAAATTGTAATCGAACTGCCTATGTCAAACAGCCGATTACTATGTGTTCAACCTGGTTATGTTCGTATGTGACTATGCACAATTAGATGAGAAATGTAAGTGCTGCCTGTTACGCGTAGCATACGACAAAGCTACTAAAACGGGTGAGAATTAGATGGTTCTGTGATCGGCTTATATGGAATCAAGCAACCGATTATAGAGAAAAAACAAGCCAGCTGTTTAAACAATCGCAAGCAGTGTTGCAGTAACACCGTTTGTTTATCAAGAATGTGCACCACAGAACACAAATGAAAGAAACCGATTTTCTTTGAAGGGCATGTAGAACTTAGGCTTATACTGTTAAATATCCATAAGATTTATGCTTTTAATATACTGTATGTAAAGGGGAAACCATCGTCACCGCTTCTCCTGTTGAATATCAACCACAGGGGGCGAGAGTCGCCAGCGTGGACCATATAAACATGTTGGTGAAATAAGAGTTGCACATCAGAAAAGGATAAAAAAAGATGTCCAGGGTGAGCATCAAAGAGAGCGCGGATTTTACGTTGCTTGATTCAAACGAAAACATATTAGGCATATCATTCAGAATACGCAGGAACCGAAATACCAGTCACCATGTTTTAACCGCTTGATAACTTTGCATTTCACCAGACCGCCTAGTCAGTGATATTTCTGAAACAAAAGCTACCAAGGATGCCTCTTTAGCATGAGTAACTGAGCTATCTGCGAACTGTTGTATATCTGATACACATACGTTGTTACATTATGCCAATATGCAAGTGTGCTCGATCGCCAGATGCTGTCATAAAGAGTTATATGTTTATCACCAGATCGTGGATTAGAGAAGGCAGTTAGGAAAATGAGCAAACTCTATCAGTGAACGACAATTCACAGATGATCAGCGAAAGCGTACCTGCGGGAATAAGGGTGAAAGACAATTCATAAGGGAACACACATATGGTAAACTAACTAACTACGTGCGTGTATTCACTCAACAACCAACAAAGATACGACTAACCAAGTCCGTTTCAGAAGAAAAAAAACACTCATTGTTGATTACGGATGAGTGCGAATAGTCGAACGATGAACAGCCCCAATCTGTAATTAGAAACTTAGTAACCTGGAGGAAAAAGTATTTACAAAGACACAAACGCACGGTTGGTGGTATCCGCTTCGGAATAGCCTGTCACAGTAAGCGAAGCCAAAATATGCCTTCATTCACGACAGGCAGTTTTGCGCTGTACCACTGATGGTTCCACTCACATATCACGTATCTCGTGTAAACCCAAAGGAATAAGACCAGGAGGTGTGTGTGTGTGAGGCGTTTGTGTCCAGCCGGCCAATACGGCTTAATCAACTGATAGGCTAGCAAGAAAGCTGAACTGTTATCTCTCGGAAAGTAAAGACAGGGAATTCAGTGGTGCGATTGTTATAATCCAAAGCAAAAAAGATTCAAACCGGGAAAAGAAATATTGAAAATATAACGCAAGGATTATTCCAGTATAGTATATTTTAGTGCACTTGAGAAAATATAACAAGAATGAAACTTGACGCTGGAATGAAAAACAAACGAAACATTCCTCGTACAATGCATTAACAAAGCTGAAGGAAAGAAAAGGTAGAAGGCCATAGATCCCCACGTTTTATGGGAAGAGAATCACGTGAGTTGCCAAACGACGGTGGTCACGTGTCGATACGAACCAAGAAAACGAACATAACTGATACAACACACCTGAGCCTAACATAATCGTCGTCTATTCGCCGACTGTGTAATATGCGTATGTCGATGACCCACTAATGCGAGACAAGCGGCGCATTCGCGGCCACACACATCGCAACGCCATATAAACACGGTTTCCTTACATACTGTGCGCCTCCGTTCACGACCGCACAATTACTGTCAACTTAACTTGCAGACGCCCGACCGGGTCAGATTTCTCCAGACTGTCCGGGTAAACCCCAATTCTTCCGAACATCTAAAATCATTGTCACAGCGCCAAAGACATATTTGGATAACATCCTGGTAGCTTCATTTTTGACCACCAGCATTTCGATTACCTGATTTCACTCGCCTTTACAGCAGGTGCTTTGGAATACGGTCATCGCCAATTCTACGGAAGTGACCTAGCCAACGAAGCTGATTCAGCATCAACATGGCTTCCATTCAGTCCATGTCCGTTCTCCGCAATACCCCAGTGTTCGGAATCATGCCAAACGACCGAACACCCAAGATTCGTCTTAGACATTGCAAATGGAAACAGCCCAGAAAGCACACATTCCGTCTAGACTTCAATGCCGTACACTTGTGTAGACAGGATCACTGAGCGGCAGACAAGCAAATAAGTGTCCATTCTCAGACTGTGGTTCTTCTATACACTTTTTTCAAGACGTCTGAAAGCAGAGCTGGTCTTCGTCACACGGGCTCGCAACTTGCGGTCGACGGATAGATCTGTCGACAAATTGTTACCCAAATAACAGAAGACTGTGTAACTATCAAGAACGTCTTCATTGATGCGAATTCCACATTCATGAAAAGTAACTCCAACCGGGAAAGGATAAAAAGAAAATGTCTTACCTGCGTTGATATCTAAGCTAAATTCAGATGCTGCAGTCGCGAAAGCCGTGATCAGTCGCTGAAATTTATCTGAGACATGTGCGTGGACGCAAGACATTGTCCGTCGAGGCATGGAGTGTGTTGGATCGATGCAGCACTGGATACACACATAAATTGAAGACACATAGAGACAGCGGAGCAATGCAGCAACACGTATGGATGCCATGACACATTTGATCAGGATCATTGTTGCATCGACCACTGGCCAACTCATTTCAGGATGTACGTTGAAACATCATCACGAATGTTATAATGTTATTCCGACCACTGACACGTAGTTAACCCTATATCTTCCTCGATTTGTCAGCCTTAAGAGATCGCATGATGTCTGCACGATTAACTATTCCCCAAAAAGCTAACCAGTGGAAATCAGACCCGCACCAGAGAAAAAAAATTAATATGATAGGAGACAAACGGCAGACATTTTTAAATGGCCCGACGATTTAGTGCGTGAAAAATGAGAACACGAAATGGAGGTCAAGAAAACCAGTATCAAAATGGAGAGATCGAAGCAAGGGTGTGTGCTGTGTTTAGCGATCAGAAGAAACGAAACGTGT